>PVIA01007035.1:0-88727 GCA_004024845.1 Tonatia bakeri
GTTCCCAGGGGACAGTCCACACACGCCAGGCAGTGCAGTGCGCCCACAGCAGATGGAAGACAACCGGGTTGTTTGAAACTAGACTGTGCCATTCATTTAAAATAGTTTCATTTAATGCAGTTGTTCTTTTCTTTCTGTTGAACTCCCCAGAAACCTGTAAGCGTTTTCATTATTTTCTTGAAAATAATTCAACGAGATCTACAACAAATAGTAAAACTGCATATAAAAGCTTGATGGCATTTTATGATCCTTTTCTCATTTACTGAAGTGGTGGAGACTGTATTTTTCCATGCATAAGTAAGTAGGTGGAGGAAGGTAACTAAAATCTATTTTCTTTGGGAGAATAAAGCCACATGGGAGACGGCAGTATCTTCAGATACTTCAGAGTGCAGCAAGTTCTGAATCTTCCTGAACACCCAGGTAGTTGCAGACTCCGATGTGGGTGTTTGGCGTGGGGGCCGAGGGGAGCGAGTGGAGAAGGGTCAAAAGTCAAATTGCCGTAATTTAGAAATGATTTACCCAGGGGATAACAGTTTTTGAGATACAGTCAGTGTGTATCATTTAAGTGTTTCCTTTTTCTGTTTGTTTCAGCTCTGGTGTTCAGAGGGAGGGGGAGGTTTTGATATCTAGGTGAGGTAAATTTTAAGTGTATAGTTCTTTAGTGTTAAATATATTCATGCTGTTGTGTAAAAGATCTCTAGACATTTTTTATCTTGAGTCACCGAGACTATGCCTGTTCTACCCGAATCCTCCTCCCCGCGTCCCAGCCCTGGGCAGCTCTCCACCTTTCTGCTTTCTGTTTCTGTGATTTTGACGGCTTTAGCTCCTTCACTCAGTGGAATCCTACGTATGTATCCTTTTGTGCCTGGACTTCTGTGCCCTCAGGGTTCGTGCGTGTTGAGCATGTGCCACTCCTTTTTAAAGGCTGCATGATACTCCACGGCACGCACACCCTGTCTCCACAGAGAGTCGCAGGGCTGCTCCCAGCTCTTGGCTCTTGTGCATGCATAGTGCTGCTGGAAGACACGGGGTGCAGCCTCTCTTCAAGGTCTTGCTGCAAATTCCTTCAGCTGTACACCCAGGAGCGAGAAAGCCGGATCGCATGGTCACCTTGCGTTGTTTTCATTGAACACATGCACGCCTTTTCCCGGAGCAGCAGGAGCTGCACGCCGTGTAAACCTGGTGCCGTGCTGTGCGAACTGTTGTGGCACTGCAGGTTCTCTTCTCTCTGCTGCTCCTCTTGGTGGGGATGGAGTGTGTGTGTGTGTGTGTGTGTTGCTGGCATAGACTTTCTATAAACACCCCTCTTGATAGTCTCTCTGTGAGAGGTCAGTCATACAGGGTATTATCACTGTGATCCTTTCCTGTTGTACCAGGAAGTGTTCTGTACTCACATGTCCCAAAGTAAATGCCAGAGTAGTCTGGTTATATTTCATTTACAGGAACACACACTCCTTACTCATAAGCACCTTTCTTCAAAAAACGGTTCAGACCAAAGAAAGAGTGAGGGCTGGGCAGAGAGGGCCAGGAGGACCCCAGAGGCACAGAAGGGGGAGGTGGCGTGGTTGCCATCGTCACCATTGACCAGGAAAGGGACAGAGGTGTGTCTGCAGGTCGTGGGCAGCATACCCAGCACACGGCATTTTACAATCTCTGTTGGGCATGATGCAGTAGGGAACTTCCCCGTAGTGGCCCTGTGCGGTGCAGTGTGTGTTCATAAAACAACACTCGCCAGTGTGATGCGCTCTGGTGTTTCATATTCTAGCCCCCTTATCCGGTGTGCTGCTCTTGGCCCTGGATGGGTGTGGACTACTAGACTGGTGTCCTATGCGGGGTTTAGATCCAGTTTGGCAAGCAGTGATGGAGAGTTTGCTCCCTGGAGCCGACTCAGTTCTGGCTTTGCCTGTTTGCTGTTGAGAGAGGCACGTGGCCTTGAGCTTCCTAAGCAGCCTGTGCCTCAGTTTCCTGCCCCCTCAGATGAGTGCTATGTGGGCCCTCCTCAAAGAGCTGGTTTGCTGCCCTCAGCAGAGCACCTGCTGGGAAGTGGGTCCTCCTCGGTGTGCGCAGGCTGCTGGTCACGCTCACCTGCACACTCCCTTTCCTTTTCACCTTTTTTACATTGTTATCCTGAGTCCTGTGTTGCCTTTTCCCTCCTCTGTCATCAGCACCCCAACTTGGTGAAACTAAGTGGGTATGAACCCTCCACTCCAGAGCTTATAGACTCTGTGGACAGAAGGAAGAGGCCGGAGATTAAAAGGACTCAGGACGTTGTGCTGGTAGCGTGGTCACCAAGGCCCCTTCTATTTGCTCTGTCCACCAGCCTGGAATTCAGAGTTTGACTTGTGATTAAGGATGTGACTGCACGCAGGTGTCCTCCCCCAGAGAAGGGTCAGAGTTGCCGCTTCAGCCAGCACAGCTGGGCCTTGCACGGAGGAGCCTGTCCTAGAGCCCAGACCCAGCCTCGCCCCCGGCCTCCCTTCTGACCTCTGCGGGCGGGGGAGGGGCTGCCTTCTTCCCTCTCCTCCTCAGCTCCCCCAGGCTCTTCTTACCAGGGCTCCTCTGAGTCCTTAGGTTCTGGGTGTTTCATTCTGTGTTCATCTTCTTTGCAGGCGGTTTTGGTGAATAACATCACCACAGGCGAGAGGCTCATCAGAACCCTGCAAGGTGAGCTCCGTCCCCTTCTTCACACCAGACATCAGGCCTTCGCTAGAGTGTCTTATTCCAGCGATAAGAATAAGCGATGGTTGTGATTACAAGTGATGAAGTAGTCTTTAATTCACTCTTCTTGCCTAGCTATATTTCCTTAAAGAGATTTTTCTTTAAAAATGTTAGTGAATACATTGCAGGATGTTCTGTACAGAAGAATTTTTTGATCTGTTGAAAAAAAAATACATATATACCCACACACGTATCTGTCTTATGTTTGTGACTGGGTTTCTGTGTGTGTGTGTGTAGATGGTATATTATACAGGGTGGGGCAAAAGTAGGGTTACAATTTTAAGTATGGAAAATAATACAATAATTAATAAATAATAATACAAGAGCAAACTGTGTTTCGCCTACTCACAGTTGTAGACCTACTTTTGCCCCATGCTGTAGTTTGATTGGGCAGTGCTGGTCTAGAATTCTAAGAATATTAATGGGGAGATGCAGGGTCACACGCAGTTAAGTGTGTTACTTGGTTGCGGGGTCTTCTCAGAGCTGATGTTCCTGGTCAGGCCTCAAGGAGGGAAGATGGGCTGCCACCTTTCCTATACAGTCACGTGCTGCTTAACGACCAGTATGGTTTGGGAAATGTGTCGTCAGACGATTTTGTTGTTGTACAAACAGCACGTGGAGGGCGCTTACCCAGACCCAGATGCTGTGCCCTGCTGCACTCCAAGGCTGTGTGGTGTACCATGGTCGTATGTGTTGGTCCGTCGCTGACCAAAACAGACATTGTTAGTCAGAGCACGACTGTGTTCATTGTTTTCAAACAGCTGCCATCAGGTACAGCGGACACACAGTGAAGGACACACATTTAAAGTGCACAGCAGGGCAAGCTCTGATGTAAGCGTGCACGTTAAGAAGCCACACCAAAATCAGCACAGCGAACACATCCGTCAGCCCCAGGAGTTCCTTCGAGCCCCGCAGCCCTCCTCCCCAGGGAGCCTTTGATCCTCGGCTTTAGATTAGTCTGCATGTTTTGGTTCTGTGTACGTGGAATGAGACAGTGTGTGTCCTTTCTTGTCTGGCGTCTTCCACTTAGCCTGCTCTGAAGCTCGTGCCTGCTGGTGCAGGCGGCAGTGCGCGCCTTCTCACCGCAGGTGGTGTTCCCCTTTCCCTGCTCCGTGTGCCTGTGGAGTTTTGTTTTTTTTTAAGGTTTAGTTTATTCAACTATAATTTACACACAATAAAGTCTCCTTTGGTGGTGTGCCTTCCTCTACGTTCTGACAAATGCAGAGTCCCCTAGACCACCACAGTCCCAGCCAAGACAGCCCGTGTCCCACTCCAGGAAGTCCCCTCCCAGCCTTTTGTGGTCAGTCCCGGCCCTCACTGCAGCCTCAGGCACCCACTGAGTTTTCCACACCACCCCATCCGTGTTTTGTTTTTTCGAGATCATTATGTAGTTTTCGAGATGGATCTGTGTTTTCACCGGCTCCTTTGCTTCATTTATTCCCCCCCAGAGAGCCTTGCAGGTCTAGAGTGGCTCGGACAAGTCTTGGGGAGCTCGGGGCTGCCCAGGGCTGTGCTGGGCCCTGGTTGCACCGCCTGCCCGCTCTGGTGTCACCTCTGTGGCAGCTTGTCCTTCCACCCCCAGCTTGACTCTTCGCCAGCTGCTGCTTTCTTCAGTAGAGCTTTTACAAGATTTTTTTCAATGTTTCTATAGCACCCCAGCCTTTCCTCTTTGCAGTTCTTATCGGACTTGTAAATATCTATTTAATGTCTTTGTTTCCTACTATGTTGCTTTTATGAGCCAAGTTGTCCTGGCAGCAGGGATGGGGCTGAATTTCCTCAAAGCTGCAGTTTCCCAGATAAGAGGGTTAGGTGATTAAATGACCTAGGGCCTCCGTGAGTGACTTGGCTGTGAATTAATGATGGGAAGGGTGCCGGCAGGCAGCCTGGCAGCCAAGGATGGGGTTTTGTGGCAGGGGGGCTGCCTCTCTGACCAGGTGTCGAAATCAGTGGGGTACACGGTAGGGTTTGTGACCTTGTGGGACAGCTCAGGGTTTATGATATCTAAAACAAAAACAGGCATTTTAAGGGTTGGAGGTCAAAAAGGAGATTTAAGAGCAAAGAGACATTTGGAAAAGAAGCAAGGTGCAGGCTCCCGAGGGATTGTAGGTCTCACAGGGGCGCTGTCGTGGCCGGGTGCGTGAGTGCTGGGACGGGGGGGTCATGGTCTCATCCCTCCCTCTTTCCCTCCTCATGCTCTGGTGTGCTGCTGCCCCTTGTGTTCTGGTTGTGGGCTTTGATGTGTCTGCTGTTGTCCTGAGGGCCATCCTGGTGACATGTGTGTTTTCCTGTCTCCGTCTTGGCTTAGACCAGTTAAAGGCCTTGCAGAAGAATTACGGCAAGCTGCAGCAGGACGTCCTGCAGTTTCAGAAGAACCAGACCCACCTGGAGAGGAAGTTCTCCTATGACCTGTAAGTGTGCACAGCATCACGCGCTGGCCCTCGGGGGCTGCTGGGTTTCAGGCCGAGGCCTGTAGAGCATATGGGGCTGTGCAGGAGAGGTCCAGCCCCTTCAGGGGTCAGATCCTTCCGAATCAGTGCCTCTTACGTTTTGTGTATCAGCAGTGCTTCAGAAAACCGTGGGAGTGTTTGCCAGTGAACTCATTGTACAGGACCAATAAGAGGGCAGTTCTCCTCAGCAGGGAATGACTTACTCAGCATATTTTTAAACTTAATGTAACTTAAAACCCTATAAAGCACAGGTGAAGTGGGTAAGTCAGTAAATCTAAAGCCTTTAAAAATGTGTCCTAGAAGTGCTCAGGTATGACCTAAGTCCAGCTCCTGGACTTAGGGGCATGTTGGCCTAGATCAGTGTGATATATCGCTTTTGGTTTTGTTGAGACTGTGGAGTCTCTTTCCAAACTTCTGCAGTGAGGATGGGGTATGTTTAATTTTCCAGCCTTATTGAGGCATGATCGACAGATGTGTATATTTAGGGTATAAAACGTGATATTTTGATATACATTGTGAAACGCTGCTCCCAGTCAAGCTAACTAACCACCCATCATCTCACACACACACCTTTTTCTGTGTGTGCGGTGAGAGCACTTCAGTACTCTCGTAAATCCCAAGTACACAGTACATTGTTGTTAACTGTCATCACCCTGCCGAGCATTAGACTCGGCTCCTAGCTGTGACGTCTCTTTTAAGCTGATAGCAACTTCAGCCACGCACAAAACACTACAGCCTTACTTATTGGAGTACTTTTATGATCTAGACAAAACAAACTTCTGAAAGGTTAGCTAAACCCGTAAGTAAGAAAGTAAGAACAAAAAAATTTTGAGGGTAAAGAATGAAGTTGTCTTTGGTGTATTTTTTTTCTTTTTCCTCATAAAAACAACATAACCAAAGGCCAGGAAGCTGGGGATTCAGAGACCCCGCACCCAGCACCCCAGCCCTCTTTTCTCTTTGACTTACTCCTCTCTAGTTTGGGCCCAAGTTCGTACATTTTTTCCATAATTGCACTCACCATTTAAATGTTTAAATCATTTTTTACTTAGCTTGCATTATGTATATGTAAAAATTTATATTGTTCTATAATGTTTTATCATTAAAAATGGCTGGTTAGTATTCCATGCTGTGGAGATATCAAATTCAGTTCTCCATTTCCCTGTTGGATATTTAGTTGACTTCTAAGTTTTGGTTATTGTAATTGGCCTGCCTTTAATGCCTATAACTTTTAAAAAGTTGTTATCTTGGATTATTTCTTTCTAAAAAAGACTCAAACCTGAGTTTAGTGTGTCATTTGGGATAAATTGCCAAATTGGCTCCTGAGAAGATTCCGGCCGTCTGCATGGTGACCAGCAATGTACCACCCTTTGTGGGGATGCTGATGTCTTCTAAAAATTGTCCACTCACCATAACATCTTCCCGGTCCCTTCAGAACCTAACACAGCTCAAACCAGGAACTGCCAAATAGGGAAATACTCAAAAGGACATGCGCAGTCAGTGCAAAGGAATGTACTAAGCACAGGCGCGTGTGGAACCTCATTCAGCTAGGCCAGCAGTTCTGAGTGGGTGGCGTTTTGCCCAAGGAAACTTTTGGCAGACAGTTGTGTTTGCCACGGCTCGGAAGAGAGGGGGCCCTAGCATCTAGTGGGTAGAGAACAGGGATGCTGCTAAGCATCCTACAAGCACAGGGCTCCTCCCCCAACAAAGTTTTATCTGCTCCATGATCCCAGTCATGCCGAGTTGAGAATCCCTGAACTAGGCTGGCAATCCACGAAAACTTTCAGACAAAAATGAAGTGTCCCAGTCTTACTACTCATCCTTGACACACATACTTCCCTTCCACTGACTGGATTACAGTAAGCCATTAATTAATGGCCTCACTTAATATATTGACCCAGAAGATTGTAGCTGGAAGTCAGCCACGGCCCCGTGACCGGAGGGCAGCTCCGCTGCCCAGGCAGGAGCATTGAGACGAGCCGTGAGCAGAGTGTCTAGCCTGGGCTGGCTCTGGGCACAGGATGCACCGTTTTTCTCGCAGGTGTTGGGTAGGTTGAAAACTCCGGCTGAGTACATCTGGTTGTGCCCTGACCAGAATCAAGGTGCTTCCCAGGGATAATGTTCATGGAATGTTGAAAGCTGGAAAGAGTTAGTTGTCTTAACTTTCTTTGGATTATAGACAGACCCTTGGTGAGGATCTGATGGATGGCAGGACCACCTTGCTCACATATTTGTAAATGGATGTGTACACGAAGGTGTGTGTCGGGTCCCACAAATCGAACGCACGACTTTGAGTATGTGTCCGTTTATAAATCTGCCCATCCTTCACTGAAACACCCTCCCTGGTCTAAACATTTTCTAAGGCAACGCTGAGAATGAAGAAGCTGGTGGAAAGGCCAGGTCTCCTGATGAACAAGTTAGTGTTCTAACTTCAAATATGAGAGTCAGCACGCATTCCCTGCTTCTTACTCCCGCCCGTGGCAGACGTCAATCACCAAGTGATTGCTCGATCCAGACAGCCTTGCATTCTCTCCCTGAAGCACCGAGACGTGGTGTGCGAGGTGAATGGCCTGCATCTCATCTCTGTGCCGTGAGGAGGTAGAGTTGGTGGGGTGCAGCCAGCAGTACTGACGGTAGCCCCCCGGATAATCGGGTCAGCCATCTGTGTAGACTCCTGCACTGAGCATGTTCTGCTCATAGTCTCCTGACTGTGCCTTGCACCAGTTAGCATAACCTTTGGTTGCCAAGTCTTATGTGTGTCTACATTTTAGCTCCAGTTAACAACTGAACATTTACCATGTATCTGTAAGAAGCAGCCAGCCTGAAGCCTCCAGGAAGTAACACTGTCACTGTCTGCATGACCTGTGTCTCAGACTTTGAGCTCCGTTCTGAGATTGTTCCCCTTATTGCTGTTGAGCTGAAATGTGGAAAGCTGATCTTAATCTGCAAGGCTGGGGGCGAGCGGCTCTTTGTACTAGATTCTGGCAGGGCTGAGAGCAGGTGAAAACAGTGCTTCCCTTTTGTAGGTTTCAAGGTTCAAGAGCGGCCCTGCACCTGCTCCTTTGCTGATCCTGAGCATCTGTGAAATTGTTGGGTAACAGTGAATTAGACACGTCTCGTTCTTTCAGTGTGCAGATGTCTCCTTGTTCGCCATGCTGGAGCTACTGGGCACTCCCTGCTCTACCGCCTGGGGCTTGCCTGTGTGTGAGAATTTTATTTAAATGAATTTTACCCCAAGTCTCTTGATCTACAAGCTGTGCAAGGTTAGGAACTCTGGCTCTCATTATTTCTGAAGTACCTGATGCCGTCTCCGTGTGTGGCACGTTGAGATCCAGTAAGTCCTTTGAACTGTCAGGTACGTTCCAGGAGTTAGCGGTTGAGGGCGCTGGCACTTGGCCCTGAAAGGCGTGTGGCTCAGAAGGGGTGGCCGAGTGGCAGAGAGAAACAAGTCTGGCTTCTGGCTTCAGCCTTCTCTCTCCCTCCACCCCACCCTGGTCACCTCTTAGCTTCCTTATTTGTACACGTGGGCAGTTCTCTCAGTTACTGTGTGACCGGCACTTGAGGTAACTCTTAAAATAAGTTCCAGGCAGTAGCCTGAGGTGACACCTCCGAGTGTGGGTCAGCGGGCGCTGCGGGAGCTCAGGCTGGGCTGGAGCTCGAGTGCCGCCGGCAGTTCTCTCAGCCCAGCCGGGCGTCCTCCCATTCGGTTCAGTCTCGTTCTGCATTTCAAAATAAAGTTGAGTTTTTGAATGTTAGGCTTATTGCTAAGGTAGCACAGGGAGTCCCCTATTGCTGACACTTTGCGATAGTGTGGTGTATTTGTCACAAATTAATTCACCAATATAGACACGTTGTCATCAGCTGAAATTCGTGCCGTGTTCAGATCTCCTCAGTGTTGCCCTGATGTCCCTCCCTGCCCAGGGCCCTTCAGGACCCCGCGTTGTATGCATCTGTCAGGCCTCCTTAGGCTCCTCTGGGCTCTGACCATTCCTCACACTTTTCTTGTTTGGTGGTTTGTTTGTTTGTTTATTTAATGATCCTGATACTTTGGAAGTGCACTGGTCAGGTATTTTGTAGAATGTCCTTCAGTTGAGGTCTATCTGATGATTTTCTTATGGACACACTGGGGCAGTACCGTCCGGGGGAGGGGGGAGGCCACAGAGGTAGAGTGCCCCTCTGACAGGTTCACACTCCGGGGACACACTGGCAGTGTGACTTAGCACTGTGGGTGTGAGTCTTCATCCCCGGACTGAGGGGTGTTTGTCAGGGTCCTTTGCTCTCAGGTTACCCTGTGTTTTCTCCCTCTGTGCTGTGATCTTCGGGAGAAAGTTGGTGTTTATGGGCAACATTTAAAGACTGAGGTGTTATGTTCCAGGAGGGGGGGGGGAGAGGGAGGGAGGGAGGGAGGGAGGAAGGAAGGACACAGGCACAAACCAAGGGAGTATGGTACTGTCGGGGCGGGGATGGAGGCGGGGGGTGAGTGAGTAGCAGTAGTATGTATCTGGGGGGGGGGCAGGTGTGAAAACCATTAGTTGGGTGGGCCCTGCTGGAATTCTCCTCCTTCCCAGATTCTGAGGACACGGGTCTTACGTCTTCTGTTAGAGTCATACTGGTCCTTAAAGCTGTGTGTTTTTGTTTTGTTTTTAATTCCCCCAGCCAGTTTTTATCTCTGTTCAGGTGGGGTGGCATCTGTTCTTCTAGCTTCCAGTTCACTGATTGTTTTCTTTGCTGAGTTTTTAAATTTTGTTTTTTGCCTTTTTAAGTTCTAAAGTTTCCATTTGATTCCTCTTTAAGTCTTTTGTTTCTTTCCTAAGACTTGCTGTTTGTTTTGGGGTTTGGGGTTTTTTTTGTTTTTTGTTTTTTTTTTGCTGAGACTGCTTATCTTTTTCACTTGCTTTAGTCATGCTTTAAATGCTCATTGAAATATTTTTCTGGCACCTGCCTTAACCTCTATCAGATCATTTTGTCATGTGGCCGCTGGGGTCTCTTGATGGTCTCTTCCCCTTCAGTGTGAGAGCTTCCTGGTTCTCGACGTGACAGTGGTCTTTGCTAGTAGCCCTGGGCAGGGCCGGAGCCCTGACTCTCCATGGCTGTCCTCAGGGAGAAGGGGGGAAGTGCTGGCTCCCGTGTGCTCTCCACACACATCTCCACACACCACTGTGCCATCCTTCAGCTCTGAGGTCCCTGGCGGGTTTGCCTTCTTCTCTCCACTGTTCAGAATCTTCTGTTTATTTTAATTATAATGACCGGAGTTTTTAGTTGTGCTTGGTGGGAGGAGTAGGGGAAAACACCTCTGTTCCATCTTCCTGGAAGAAGAAATTCACTCAGTTTTCACACTGCTCAGAGTCCGCACAGACCTCACAGATTAAGGGCTCAGTCCTGTACGACCGCCCCCACTGGCTACCTCTGCACTAGGGCTCCCCACAACCCCTCAAGTTCACTAAATCTCTCTACCAGCTTACAGAACTCAGGAAAGTTCTACCCTTGCAATTTCAGTTTTATTATAAAGAATACAACCCAGAAATAGCGACATTAAATGGTAGAGACTTGTAGGACAGGGTCTGGGGTGAGAGGGGGCAGGCAGGAGCTTCTGTTGGAGTTGGGGTGCCACCTCTGTGTTCACCAACCAGGAAGTTTGCAGAGTGACATGGTCCAGAGTTTTATCTGAGGCTTTATTACAGCAACACGATTGTTTTAAGTCTTTGGTCACGGGTTGCACTCAATCTCCTGTCCTTCCCCTCTCCCTGGAGGACGAGGGTCCTCTAAAAACGTGATTGGTTCCTCTGGCCACCAGCCCCATCCTAAAGCTTTGCAGCCTTAGTGAGTCAGCTCATTAGCATAAACTAAGGTGGGGTCTGCAGGGTCTCACTAGGAATAACAGAAGCCACTCCCATTACTCAGGAAATTCCAAGGGTATTAGGAGTTCTGTGTCAGTATTTGGGAACAAAGACTGATTTTTTCTTATCATTATACCACAGATTACGTTTTAAAAAATGTTTTTTTCTAACCAGTAAAGTTTGTCTGTTTTAGAACAAGGTAACGTATTCTTAGTAAGTTTCAATCAGCTGCAGTTTTCTTGTGCTTTACTAGTTGAAAACACGTGCTGCCCCGCCGTCCATATTGTCTTTAGATGAACCAGCTGCCCTGCAGAAGGATGAGCTGTGCCTCTCGTGGAAGTGGATTTCCTGGTCACAGCAGGGACACACGGTGTGTAGGCACACCCGTAGACATTTGTCCTTTCCTTCTTTCACCAAAGGAGCCAGTGCATCAGTCAGATGAAAGAGCTGAAGGAGCAGTGTGAGGAGCAGATAGAAGAAGTCACCAAAAAGGGGAACGAAGCTGTGGCTTCCAGAGACCCGAATGGAAAAAGGGAACACAGCCAGCAGGTAATTCTGGGTTTTTCTGCCAAGGAGTTCCAGAGGCATCTTGTTACATTAGCTGCTGTCCTGTTTGCTCTGCCCTGTGCTCTCTCTAGTGGGTTTGCGTCCCTGAGGCACACAGCCTGGTCCTGGGGTGCTGGGACTCGAAGGGGTGGGCTGCCTCTGCTCCCAGGCCCCGTGCTCCGGGCTGTGCCAGGATTGCTGCGTTGAAAGTTCACAGCCACTCTGGGAGAGAGTCGCTCTTGTTTTCCTGCGCTGCAGGTGCTGGGGCCCGTGAAGATGGTTAAATGCTGCAGCCGGGGGTCGCACCTCCTGGCCAGCAGGGAGCACAGTCCAGGAGATTGCTTCTGGGAGATATTCGTTTTTGTTTTAAAATATAGCAGCTTTATTGAGATATATTTATATACCATATAATTCACCCATGTACTATATGTACGTGTCATTTACTGTTTTTTAGTATATTCACAAAGTTGCAAAACCTTGATCACTATCAATTTTAGATTTTCACTGTCCCTGAAGACACCCCATACTCATTAGCTCACCTCTCACTCACCGCAGAGCCGCCGAGCCCTAGACAGCCTTCTCGTCTCTGTAGAGTTGCTTACTCTGGACATTCATATCAGTGACATCATACAATACTCGACCTTTCGTGTCTGACTTCTTTCACTTAGCATAATACATTCAGGGGTCATCCGGGTGGTAGCTTTATTTTTTATGGTTGAATAATATTCCACTGTATGACTATCATTTTCTTTATTCGTTTGTCAGTTGATAGTTATTTGGGTTATTTCTAGTTTCTGACTGTTGGGAATGGTGTTGCTGTGAACATTCAGGTACACATTTTTTGTGGCCCTGTTTTCATCTCTCTCAGGTGTATACCCAGGAGTGGAATTGCTGGGTCATGGTAACTGTTTCGGGTATCGAGACTATTTTTGGGATGTGGTCACTCCATTTTACACTCTCACCAGCAGTTTATGAGGGTCCTGGCTTCTCCATGCCCTTGTCAGCTCTTGTTACCACCATCTTCTACATTATAGCCATCCTAGGTGGGGTGGAGTGGCACCTCGTTGTGATTTGGGTTTGCGTTTTCCTAATAACTGATGGTACTGAGTATCCTTCTCATGTGCTTATTGACCCTTTGTGTACCTTCTTCAGAGGAATGTCTGTTCAGATCCTTTGTCCATTTTTAAACAGTTATTTTTGTTGAGTTGTATGAGTTCTTTATATAGTCACACATAGATAAAGCTATTGGATATATGATTTGCAAATATTTTTTCCCATTCTGTGAGTTGTTTTTCACTTTCTTGTAGGTGTTCATTAAAGCAAAAAGTTTTAATTTTGATGAAGTCACGTTTATTTCTTCTGTGGCTTATTCTTTGATGTCTTATTTAAAAATACTTTGCCAAACCCAAGATCATGAAGATTTACTCCTGTATTTTCTTCTGTGTTATAGTTCTTCATGCTTAGTTCTTACATCTACTCCTACAGTCCATTTTGAGTGAATTTAATATTTTTATATGCTGTGAGGGTAGGGTCCCACTTCATTCTTTTGCATTGCACATCCAGTTGTCTCAGCGTCATTTGTGGGGAAAAAATCCTCTCCTTTCCCACACAGATTGTTGCGGCACCCCGTCGAAAATCAGTGTGCTGTGAACAGGAGGGTTTATTTCTGGACGCTCACTTTTGTCCTGTTGTCTCTCCTCATCTCAGTGCCTCACAGTCTTAATTCCTGCAGCTTTATAATGATCTCTGAAATCAGGAAGAGCAGTTCCCCCAAATTCCTTTTCTTTCAAGATTGTTTTGGCTGTTCTGCATCCATTGACTTCCAATATGCATTTTAGTATCACTGTCGTTTTGAGAGACTACATTGAAACTGTAGATCAGTTTGGAGGGTATTGCCATTTTAGCAACGTTAAGTCTTCTGATGTATGAATGTGGGATGTCTTTCTAATCATTTAAGTCCTTTAAAAATCTCAGTGTTTTGCCCGGCTGGTGTAGCTCAGTGGATTCAGCGTGGGCTGCGAACCAAAGCATAGCAGGTTCAATTCCCAGTCAGGGCACATGCCTGGGTTGCAGGCTACATCCCCCAGCAACCGTACATTGATGTTTCTCTCTCTTTCTCCCTCCCTTCACTCTCTAAAAATAAATAAATAAAATCTTAAAAGATTAAAAAAAATCTCAGTGTTTTATATTTCTCAGAAGTCTCACAATTCTTTCATTCAATTTATTTCTAAATATTTTTGATGCTATAAGTGAAATTGTTTTTAAATTTCATTTTCAAATTATCTGTTGCTAGTGTATAGAAATGCAGTTTATTTTTACATTGATCTTGTATCTTGCAAACTTGCTGAACTTGTTTATTCTGATGTGTGTGTGTGTGTGTGATTCCTTACAATTTTCTTTATATACAAGATTATATCATATAAAAGTAGAGGCAGTTTTACATCTTTCTTTCTGCATGCCTTTTCTCTTTTGTGCCTAATTGCCCTGGCTGGACCCTCCAGTACAATGTCAAGTAGAAGTGGCAAGAGCAGGTGTCCTTGTCCTGTTCTTGATCATGGAGGGAAGAAGCATTGTCTTCTATTGTTAAGTTTAATGTTAGCCGTATATTTTTCATAGATACACTTTATCAAGTTAAGAAAGTTCCCCTCTGATTTGTTGGGGGGGGGTTTGTTTTTGTTTGTTTGTTTTTTGTCGATAAGAGGTGTTGAATTTTGCCAAACACTTTTCTGTATCTACTGAGATGATCGTGTGTTTTTTGTCCTTGATCCTTTTTGACATGGTATTACATTAATTGATTTTTAGATGTTAAACTAACCTTGTTTCCCTGAGATAAATCCCAGTTGGTGTATAATTCTTTTTTGTGTTGCTGGATTTGATTTGCTAGTATTTTGTTGATGATTTTGGTGTCTGAATAAAGGATGTTGGTCTATAGTTGTTTTTTTGTAGTGCTTTTGTCTGGCTTTGGTATCAGGATAATACTGGGTTCATAAAATGACTTGAGGTGTATTCTTCCGTCTTGTTTTGTGGAAGAGTTTGTGAAGATTTAGGATTGATTCTTCTTTAAATGTTTGGTAGAATTCTTAGTGAAGCTATTTAGGCCTGGGCTTTTTTTTTGAGGGGGCAGAGGATAATTTTCAGTTTACTAATTCAATCTCATTATAAGTCTACTTGGATTTTCTATTTCTTGAGCCAGTTTTGGTAGTTTGTGTCTTTCTAGGCATGTGTCTATTTCACCTAAGTTATCAGTCTTGTTGACAAACAGTTCATAGTATTCCCTTAAAAATAATACTTTTTTATTTGTGTATGGTTAGTAGTGTTATCCCATTTCATTTTTTATTTTTAGCAATTTGAGTCTATTCTCTTTTTTTTCAAAATTTTATTTATTTTTAGAGAGAGGGGAAAAGATGGAGAAAGAGAGGGAGAGAAACACCATTGTGTGGCTACCTCTCACATGCCCCCTACTGGGGACCTGGCCCACAACCCAGGCATGTGTGCCAACCGGGAATCAAACCTGCAACCCTTTGGTTCAAAAGCTGGCGCTCAATCCACTGAGCCACACCAGCCAGGGCTGAATCTGTTCTCTTTTCTTTCCCAGTTAATCTGGCTAGAGATTTGTCAGTTTTGTTCAAGCTTTCAAAGAACTAACTTGGTTTTATTGACTTCCTCTATTTTTTTATTCCTTATTTTATTAATACCCTTTCTAATCTTTATGATGTCCTTCCTTGAGTTAGGATTAGTTTGCTCTTGTTTTGCCACTATCTTAAAGTGAGAGATCACATTATTAATCTGAAATCTTTTTTTCTTATCAGAAGCCTGTAAATTTTTCTCTGAGCACTGCTTTAGTGGCTTCCTGTGAGTTTGGTATGTTGTTTTTTGTTCCAATTTCTCTCAAGTACTTTCTGATTAGCCTAGTGATTTTTTCCGACTGATTGGTTATTTAGGAATATGTTATCTGATTTCCGCATATTTGTGAATTCTTCAAGTTCATAAATTTCATTCTGCTATGATTTTTCACTTCATTCCACTGTACTGGACATTTTATGTGATTTCAGTCATTTAAACTCTGTTGAGGCTTGTTGTGTGGACTAGCCCCTGTTGTCTTGGAGAACGCTCAGTGCGCACTGAAGGAGAAGGTGCATTTCACTGCTGTTGGGTTGCGTGTTCCGTCGGTGTTTGTTCTGTCTGGGAGGTCTTGACTCGCCCTCCGATCTTCTGACTCATGCCAGGGAGGGGCACAGTCAGGGTAGACACTGGCGTTTCTCAGGGTTTCAGTGTCCTTGTTTGTCAGAAGGACATGGTGGTCCATTTGTCGCTCGGGGTCATTACAAGACTTCTGGTCACGGAGCCCCTGCCCTGGCCGCCCTGTGCTCCTGTTTCAGCTCCTTGCATCCAGTGAGCCTCAGCTCCGGTTGCAGGAAGCAGGCCTGTCCCAGGCAGAGGGGCCACAAGGGAAAGGAAATGTGCCCAGTAACAGCAGGCCCCGGACACCAGCCCCCAGTTCGGAGGCAGCTTTGAATGTGAGGAAGAAGGGTGAGAAAGGTAAGTGAAGCTTGGTCATCACATGTTTGAACCCTCCTTGGGGCCCCATTCAAATAAAAAAACATAGTGGCCATTTAAACCCTCTACTGGGAACAAAAACCCACACTCTGAGGGCGGAGAGACTGCTGCTGGAGGCAGGCAGTGTGCTCAGCGACGGGGCTGTGGGTGGAGGGTGTCTCTCTGGGCACTTGGAACTTGCTTTCTCTGTCTTGATGGTCTCATCCTGTAAAGTACGTGCCTCGTCCTGTGGTAGCTGGGCTAAGAAAGGTCTAGGCTGTGCCTTTATTCAGGACACTGGGGGGACCATGGGATCAAGGGCAGGTGGCTGAGTCCTACACACCTGTCAGTGGCTCCCAAGCACTTGTCTCGAACATACAATGATCAGATGACCTCAGCGGTACACCTTCCTCCACTTGTAGGTTGTCACTGTAATCAGGATAACTTGGTCTAGATTTTTTTTTTCTTAAACCACTTTTTGCTTCCTCGTGGCTCTGAAGATGAGCCGGAGGCATAGAGAGGACTGGAGTCTTCTGCTGAGGTCACTAAATAAAGGGCCCAGCTGCCCCAGCCGTCCACAGCCCACCTGGCTACAGTCCTTGGGAGGGCTCTGGCAGTGGGTGGCATGAGGGTTTTTGTTGAAATGAAGTGCCAGTGAGGTCACAGCTAACAATGTTTTGTGTAGAGACCAATGACATTCAGGTCCACAGTGAGGAGGAGCTGCGGAGGGACAGCCTGGGGCTGCCCCGGCAGCCGAACCAAGAGCAGGCTGTGGAAGACGATGGACGTGCAGGAGGACGAGCAGTGGGAGATGCTGGAGACCTTGGCCCAACCCCACAGGTGCCAGCCGCCTTGCTGTTGAGCCCGGAAAACCAGGAGGTGGAGCCTGAGCGGGACGAGCTCGTCATCCGGGACGGGCAGGAGGAGGAGCAGGGAGCTGGCGAAGAAGGTGGGTGAGAGGTGTGCTCTGCCCGCTGACTGCTTTCCTAGACTTCTTACTGACATGGGAAGGGTTTCCAGGAAATTTATTGTTTATTTGGCAACCGTGATCAAGTAGGAGGCAGGAGGGAAGAGTAGTGTGCTTTCTGGCACTTAAGAGTTTTCAGAAATAATATTCATACGGAGTGAGGGGGCGTTTCAGGTGAAGACCTCGATGGGTGCTTAGTATTGATAAAAGGAGGGAGGGAAGGAGAGGAGAAAAGGGGAGGCAGGGAGGAAGGTAGGAAGTCATTTGCAGAAAAGGGACATGTGAATCCCACCTTTCTGGTTTGGTTGACTTTTCTCTTTTTTAAAGTGAGGGAAACAGATCAACAATATTCTGGGATATATTTCGGTTTCTTAAAGATGTGAAAAATTTCCAGCTGAGCCAGGAACACTTAAGTAGAAGACACCTGTGCCCTGGGAATGACCAAGTAGCAGAAGTTATCCTGATTCCATTTAAATCTGATTTTCACTGAAGTTTCTCTTTCTGAATGAAGAATGTTTTCTCAGTTTAAGAATTGAGCCCTGGCCATTGTGGCTCAGTTGGTTGGAGTGTCACCCCGCAACTGGAAGGTTGCAGGTTCAACTCCTGGTCAGAGCACATACCTAGGCTGCAGGTTGATCCTGGGCATGGGCATGTATGATCCCAAGTCCTAACTTGTATGATCCCCGGTCTGGGCATGCACAAGAGGCAACCAGTTGATGCTTCTCTCTCTCCTTCCCTCTCTCTCTAAAAAGCAGTGAAAATAAAATGTCCTCAGGTGATGATACAAAAATTAATAAAAAATATTGAAAAAGAACTCAGGTGGCTGATTTGGTGGCAGACTGCTGTCATACCACTCAGCAGCTGGTCACACAGTGCACCAGCCAGCAGGGCTGTGATGCCGCAGGGTGTGAGACGGCACCTTGTTCTGGGCACAGTTGCGGTGATCTGCTTTGCAGAATAAAGCTGCAGGGCACACAGGCCTAGCTTCGTTTCCGCTTCAGGCAGTAAGTGCAGAGAAATATAACTAGAGCTCTTTTCCAGAATGCTTTTTAAAAAAAGACTTTATTTATATTATGTACAAATACAACATGTTTACATCCAGCCCTGTGACTGTCTGTTGAATGTATTTTGTCCTTTTCTGGTCACTGGTCTCTCCAGGGATGACTGCAGTGACGGATGACCTGATTCCATGCGTATGATGGAAAATCGTGTCCTTTGGCTCACAGCAGCTGCTCCGTTTCCTTCTTTTGGAGCAGTGAGCTATGCTAAGGAGATACCATTATTAACTAGAAAACTGTTGTTTCCAAAAACAGTGCTGTCTTCTTCTAACCTCAGGTTGTCTCTTTCAAAAAACTGCGATTTGGGTTCAGCCAGCTAGTTATCCCGTTTTCTGTGGACTCCAAGTTGAAGTGGACATACGCAAGCAGAGAACTCCTACATGCCCTCTGTACTAGCAGCAAACACACAAGTCCTGTCAGTTCCTGAGAATGCAGCAAAAAGATCTGATTGCAGCCACGACTGGGGTAACCCCAGTGTCTGGGCTGTGGTGTTCCTGTGGCATCCAGAGGGAAATGACGTAGTTCATGTTTTATGTGTCTGCACTGACTTTACAGGGAGAAACCAGCCAAAAATGGGAGATGATGACTACAACTTGGATGAAAATGAGGCAGAATCGGAGACGGACAAGCAGGCAGCGCTTGCGGGGAATGACAGAAATGTAAATGGTAATAACTGTGGTGGCGGGGGCGGGGTCGCCTCCTCCTCGGTGCAGTTATAGTGATTAACTTTGTGGCCCTCCACTCCCAACAGTAATGTGGTCAGTGATCATCATGTGAAGGCTTTCTTTTCTTCAGAAGCCTTTGACTCTGGGACAGCGGAGGGGGACAGTTGGAGGGTTTGTCTTTAGTGACATTTAGGAATTTTCCAACAAAATGGCCAGGTCACCATGTGATCACTCTGTAGTACCAATCAAAAAGTCCTAATAAATATGCACGGAACTCCAGGCAGCTTTTTGTATTAACATTTTGTATTACTGTGATTTTGCATTTTGGAAGAGTTCAGGCCAGTGGATGTATCAGATTCTGGATTTGTCTCTTTTGTTGATTGGATTCAGGACGGACATTTTTGCAGCTGCAGCGTGTCCCTCTTGCTTCACACCAGGGGGCGTGCGATGGCAGTTGATGGCTTGGTTAGGGGCTGCCCACCAGGTCTCCCCCTTGCACGGGTCCACTTTCCCATGTAATGCATCATCTAGAATGGGATGCACTTTCTCTATTTTTATTGAGATTGATATACAGCCCTGGGTAACTTTAGAATGTATAGGGTAATGATTTGACTGCTATACACATTGTGAAATGATCACCACGGTAAGTTTAGTTAGCACGCATCATCTCACAGGGATACCAAAGTCTGTTTCCTTGCGATGAGAACGTTAGGGTCCAGTCTTTAACTTCCATGTGTGTCATAAGGCGTGTTAATGACTCCGTCACCCTGCACACCACACCCCCATGGAGGACTTTACCATGGTGCCGCTTTGCCATCCACCGAAAACCCTTGTCTGATGGTGACATTCTGATTCTGTCACTTTCACTTATATTAGCTGTCATTCTCTAAGGACCCCTCTCCCTCAGCGCACACACACTCCACACACATACGGGTTTGTTTTAGTATTGCTGTGAACTTAGGGTTTCCTTTAACATTTTTTTCTGTCAGATTCTTGGTGTTTTAAGAGTGCTGTATGTGCTAGAGATTGTTCCTTATCTGTGATGTTAAGATGCAAATACCTCCTCCTAGTTTGTCTTGATTTTGCCTATGGTGTATTTTGTCACGCAGAGATTTCAAAAATTTTTATCATTTTTGTAGCACCTCAGTTCTTGAATAGCATGTTTTCCAATGTGGTCACTGTCTCAGAGCTGGCTACCACACTTTTGCATGAGCCCAGTGTCGTCCTACATATTTGGCTTTGCAGTGACGGCTTGTGCTTTCATCTCCTACAACCTGGTCATCTGAAGGATTTGGCCTTGTGCAAGGCTTTAAAAAAAGTGAGGGAGGAAGCAAGGCAGGATGAATGCTCTGTCAGCTCCTTTAAGAGATTTTCAAATTGAATAAATGTCATGTTAAGATTGCCATTGGAATAATTTAAGGCCCTGCTTGCACTGGGGGCAGAAGAGGCATTAGCTCCAACTTTGAGAGCAGTAATTTAAAGCAGTCATTTAATTAATAACATCATTAGAAATTTAATGTGTAGTAGTTATATTATATTGGCTTTAGGTCTTCTTTGTGACATGCCTTTTCTGTTGTCTGTGTGTCCAAGGATAGAGTAAGGGTGGGGGAAGCCACAGTCACCTTCAGCTCTGTGAAGGAAGAGCTTTGGGAAACAGGAGCTGCCCAGAGCCACCCATGCCTCTTAGGAGGCAGTGTGCTTCCTGGTGGAGGGGCCTGAACAGGGAAAGGTACAGCATGTGAGGACTGTGATAGCATCAAAAACTTTGAGAGTAATTTTGTTATCCATTTTATGGGACGTGGGGTATTACTTCATGATTTGAAACAATACGGCGTTTTCAGATGTTTTAGCTGTTTCATGGAACCTTGCTGGCCATACGCATGGTCTTGTTTGCGATCCTGTCCTTGGTAGGAATGGGATTCCCCATTGTAAGGTGACCTTGGGAGATGGTTTTCTTTATGACAGTTCCTACGTCCTTAGGTCAAATGGCACCTGCCTGGACTGGTTTCGCAAAATGTTTAATTAGAATATTACCTTTTTTTTTTCTTTTTAGTTCTTAATGCTGAAAATCAGAAAAGAGACAGCAAATTTACTTGATCAGCACGAAAAGAGGAATCATGTACTCTGAATCAAACTGGAATCTCATATTTCGTGTCAGGATTGAACAGCGATAACCACAGAACCTTCACGAGGGATTGAATACTGTGAAATGTACTAAGTAAAACATACATCTGAAGATGATTATTGTGGAATTTTAGCATGTACTTTATGTAGGAGAGTGAGATTGTCTTTTAGATGTTTTTGGGGGGTTACTTTTGAAGCATCCCTATTAAAGATGTTAAAATTTGTTGGCTGATAGGTATTTCATGAGAAGATCAACGCCAAAAATAGAACACAAGTTCTCCAAGTATATCGACAGTGCTTCTAGAATGTAACTGTGTTTAAAATAAAAGCAAGCCTGTAGGAAGAGTCTGCCTTCTGATGCAACGGAGTGATGTGCTGCACTTAGAAACTCCTTTTCCTCAGTTCCAAGTCATTCTCTTCTCCAAATGCTGTGGTGAGTGACGGCACCAGCCTGTCACTTTTGTTCTCTCTGGTCAGCACTGGATTCTTGGTTTGTGCTCTCGCCTGTCCATTTCTGGTTCCTGCACTCGGTGGCCTGGAGCACTGACCGTTAACACAAACATCACCAACAGTTTAAATACCCAGGTGTTTTGTGGGAGAATTTTTAAAGACTACTTGTATAATAGCCCTAGGTATTAATGTTAAGTGGGTCGTAATTTGAAAACTCATGATCTATACTTAGCTATTATGTGTGGGCAAAGCAAAATCTTCTGTAATTCAGTCCACAGTACCACAAAATGCCAAGTGGATTAGACTTTGGACACAATGGGGGCCAGAGCAGAGGGGACCCCAGGTACCTGCTGCAGAGCAGTGAGGGCAGCCCAGCACTACAGGGCGGGCTTGTTGTGGACAGACTGCCAACTGCGCTGGAGGGAAGGAGGAGAAAGTTGATGTTGAAGGGTATGTACTAGTTTAGAAAGGCAAGAGAAATGTCAATAGTGTTTTTGTCATAGTTTATACATTTAGCTTTTAACTATGAAAACTGACTTAAAAATCAAAAGTTAATACTCATTTGAAAATGACTAATAATTCACATCAATAGTGATACTAGATTTGTCTTGTATTGGTCCTTACGTTTCAGGTAAACAGGCTTTTGCCTCTTGTGAATGATGGGCAAAGCCACACTAACGACTTTCATTGGGCCCTCTACACAAAGGGTAAGTGGGCAGTGGCGCTTATTACAATGTATTTGGGATTGCAGGCATTGAGATACAGTCTCTGCAGTTGATGTGGCAGGACTCCCTCATTTTCAGAGCAATCGGCCTGAGAAGTCAGGAGCACAACTGGCCGCACACTTGTGTGGACGTGCTGTGCCCCTGGCAGTCCCTGAGGGCAGGCCGTGCTTTGCACTCAGGTTAAGATCTCTACCTTGAATGTTCTTCGTGTGTAATATCCTTTTACCACATCACTAAGATTAAACCTTTTCACCCAGAAAAGGCAACTGAAGAAGTGTAAAAGCAGCTTTGTAAGATTTTATCTAAGTCCTTGTCCGACACTCCTCTCAGCCTTAGGGATGATACGCTCTCTTGCTTTCTCAAATAAAGCTTCGGTTCATCTTGTGTTTAATCAGTGTGCAGTGAGAAATGAAATTCTGTTAGTTCAGCTTTTAAAACTGTTTCCAGTTTTCTCTCTATCCCCTGTTTGATCCCTAAGAAAGTAGCCTTTAAATTGTGGAGATGGAACGTCAACATAAATAACCCACGATGACTTCATCTGCGTTCACAGAGGCGCGTCCGAGGGCCACTCCCGTGGCGGGCGTGTACTGGGAGCTTCCTCCCGGCACTCCTGCCTTGCTGCCGCTGGCTCCTTTGGGGTCACAGACACCTATTCCGAGGCAACCATTTAGAAGTATCACAACTGTTTAAAAAACAAAAATCTGTGCAGTAAGCATCAAGTAGATATTTTACACCTGAACTTGGTCTTTTGGTGTTATCCAAAACTAAATCAGCAGCTATTTCAATTTTAACAGGCAAACTGTTTAATTCCCACTGTCTTCTCTCAAATGGTGTTTGCACAGGAGTGAAGAGTCATTTTATCTTTTCTCCTGCAGGTAAGACTGCAGGTGGAGACTCCCTAAGCAACCTTGGATTAGATTTCCTGAGTAATCTAATCATGGCACATACTTAATGTGTGTACTTTTGTGTGATGAAGTTTGAGAAATAAACTATTATGCAGATGTTAAATAACTGAACTGATGACTAGCATGACGGCGTGAATTGGCTGAGAGCTGGTTATCCCTTCACAGTAGAACCTGGAATGGTGAAGAGAATTCAGGGTCCTCTATGGTCCAGTGGGAACTAGTCTAAAAATCTCAGGCAAAACATAATTGGAGTAATAACTGAACAATGAAAGAAGATTATTTATAAATGATATTTTATAGGACACTGAACAACTTCTAACATGTCTTTGAAATTAATTTTAGGAAAAGTACAAATTTAAAATAGAGGTTCCATTAACTGGGTTATATTAATTCCCCCTACCCCCCCCCCCCATGTCAGCTTAGACCCTGCGAATGTTCATTAGTATCAGAAAGTTGGGGAAACTTTATTTTCATTTTGTATTTAAATGTTTGTATATTTGTAAGCTATTTCTTAGCTCAGAGAGCAACACTTTTTTAAAAGTGTACTAAGCCACTGTTCTTTAAATCTGGTTTGTAAAATTCTGGTATGTTTACACTGAATCGTGTGCATCTCTGGGCAAGTTACATGACTTGAGTAGTCTCATCTTTAAACTATACATACCTTCAGATATTGAGTTTTATAACCAAGACCCTAACCATTTAAGACAAGTGCTTGTTCTTTATTCTTACTCCTTGGAATAAAATGCTACCTTGTCCTGAGTTGAGTGATACACTAAGTTTTGCTTATACAACTTAGATGCTTACAGAGATTCCAGTTCTACGATGGGTGCTTGGTAAATATTTGACTCTTGAGCCAAATAAATGATTGTAATCGATCAGAGATGTGGTCCTAGATAACCTAACTTTCCATGTAACTTAGGTTTGCCTTTAGGAACCTTCATAAACAGATTCAGATGAACAAATGCCTTTCGAGTGATGTTAAACACAGACATTCAGATGAAAACACACTTAGCGGTAAGAGGTAAGCCAGAGTCTTTGGGAAAGAGTTCCCTGCTTTTTACTAATGTATCTCTCTTAAAGCTGTTGTGAAATGACAGTAATGGAATGTCCATTAAGGGGTGATGGACCATATCTGCCTTTATCTTATGTTTATATTTAAGCAGTCACCTGATTTTTAACTCTCAAAAAAAGCTGCTGCATTATTGACATTTAACATCTGAGTATCATTTAAGAGTAGTTTTGTAACCTCAACCAGCAGCCTACAACTGCCAGTCCCCCCTCCCCACCACAAAGGACAATCTTGTTCTAGTTTTTTGAGATGGGCTCATTCAAAAAATATTCTAGAAGTCAAAAGGTGACATATCTGTGATCAAAACAAAGTACTACGCCTTCCTTTAAGCATGGCTTAATGTTTGAATTATAGAAAGTTAGATACTGGTATTTTTGCAGGAGTTTAGATTTTGCAGGAGTTGTTAAATAACTTTACATGACCTTCCAAAGCTGATACACCCTCTTTTAAAAAAACTTTAGTCCTGACCTATGTTTGATTTTAGAGAGAAAGGGAGACAGAAACACTGATCAGTTGCCTCCCATATGCACCCCAACCAGGGATAGAACCCACAAACTTTTGGTTCATGGGATGATGCTCCAACTAACTGAGCCACCCAGCCTGGGCTACATCCTTTTTAAGTGTAAAGAATGGAAGGCATTATTAGCAGAGGACTAGAAAATCTCACAGTGTGAATGAATGCCTGGGTGGACTGGTTCAGTGTCTCAGCCAGGTCATTTCAAGTCTTCAAAGGCAAAATTTTTAAAATACCTTTGGCGGCTGTAGGATGACAAAAATAGTCACCTCAAGTTTTATTTTATGACTCCTTATGGCAAAAGCAACTGGTTCTGGTTTCCCTACTCTCTTTAAGATTTGGAGGTATTTGATATACCAACTTCTGCTTGGATCGCTTTGCAAATATCAAATCAACCAATTTCATCACCTGAAGCAAACTGTTTAAGGCAAGGCACCAGATTCCAACTTGCCACCTCCAAATTCCTCTGCACTTCTAGCAGCCCTGGTTCCTCACCATCAGGTGTTGCTCCTGCTGAAAAAAGTAGTCAGCCTACTTCCCTCGAGGCCTTGGTTTTTGGTTTGTTACCTTCTCTATTCAGTTTACCCCAGGATGGCTCACTGCCATCAGGGTGTGCATTACATATTTAAAAAATCCACATTCCATTCATTGCACGAGCAGGTTCTAGATTGATGAAGTCCCTTTCTCAAGCTTATACACTTGGAAGATGCTAAGTACTTTTCAGGGGCTTGGTCTAAATTTTAAGTCTTTTGAAAGTACCAAAGTAATAGTTGAAGATGTATTTAAAAAGCATCTACATTCTTACAGGTATATAATTTAAGATGTCATGACACATAAAATCACAATCCTTATGTAACTTAGCCTTCCTATATAGATAGCTTAGAAGTCCCTCCTAAAATCCCTCTGAAATGTATTTTGCCAAGATCCCACACAAGTGTTTAATAAATCCTTTGATTTGAAACTTCTTTTGGATAATCTGAGTTACTCAAATGTTAAAGAGTAAACACCTTCAGTTCCTAACATGTATCAACAAAGTACTATTGTTTTCATCTCCAGTAATACATTTTTGTCAAGAAATTTATTAACCTTTACAAACACTATTCTCAATCACTCATAAAAAAATGATTTATGATTAAATCTGTAATAAAACCATACAAGGTTCCTCAATGCATTCAACCAGACCAGTGTTACCCATGGACATAATAAACCACTTTAAAACAGCAGTTTCCATTCATGTCATATAAGGCTGTCAAATTAAAAGAATTCTTTGTAATGGGTTGTTATCCAAGAAATCCACTCCACTTCATATTAGGTGGTAAGACTGATGGATGGATCCGCTAAGAGCAGAATCTGAAAGTAGATTTTACCCCTTTATGGTCACTTTTCAGTCTCAAACAAGCTTCACGACGGGAAAGTATTTGTGAGCAGAGAAATCAAATTCGGGAGGAACCTGTAAGGAAAATCAGGAAGTCAGTGTTATCTAGCAAATGTTCAAACAGTAACAACAAAGATTGCTTTTATCTTACAGTATCTTGTATTCGTAAGGATAAGGCAGCAGCACAACATAGATTTTTTAAAAAGTTGATTAAGTGACAAAAACCAACCTGGAGGAAAAAAAATAATTAGCGTATTTCCAGGTTTGCGAAGATCACTAGAAAACAAGCTGACCTGTTTTCTGTCTTAGAATAGGTAACGAGGGAAAATGAACTTAGATTACAGGAAAGGCCACAGCCCAGTAAGCCTGGTTCCAGAGCCAGTGACTGTACTGAGCGATGAGATGAGTGTCACTGGTGGAGAAGGGCAGGAGAGAGACGGAAAAACCCGGAGCAAACAAAGGCACATGTAACAGATGCCACCAAAACTGCCGCAGTGGCTGGCGCCTAACAGATGCAGAACCTGTGTTGAATGTTTACATAGCACTGGTGTTAAAACACTTCCAAGGAAGCTTATGGAATCTTCCATACCCTGAGCCATTAAAAATAACTTACTATTGAAACATTCACTTTTCTAAAAGCAGGTGACTTTTGAAGTACCTCTTCCATAAATGTATTCATATACATTTTCTTTTTTTACCCTGAGTCATTTGGTAATTTACATGGGGAGGGGGAGGAATGAAAGGGCAGACTTTTGAAATTTTAAGTTAAAACCTCTTCTGAGACAATTTTTGAGTGCTTAACTCTTATAACAATACTTGTATATCTTTTTGAAAAAAAGTGAAGTTTCACAATAACTGAGGCCCACCATTTACTGTCCCCACAGTGTACTTGCCTTAGACTCCTTTTTGTGTCCTCCTGCCAATAGCTTCATGACCACAAAGTTGGGTTTGGCAACCTTTAAAATTCTACTGACCTAAACAATGAGCAACATTAAACTATCAAAACATAAAATTCATAGTCAAAGTGTCTTTATAGATACTAATAGGAACTTTGTACGATATCAAATGTTGATATTTTATTAAAGGCAATTTTAAAATATGAATATATTTCTATTAGTAACTCTATAGAATAATGCATTTCAATAAAATTAATTACACAGCAAATTGTGAAAATAATGAAAGCCTGAAACTTATGATTTGCAAGTTCTAAACTCTATAAAGAGGTATCTCCAAATAAAGTCACCAAAAACAATAGCCCTTTATTAAGCTATTTTCAGTATTAGCATTTTTCAGCTATGGATCAATCTGGATCTTATTTCTAGTCTTCGTGGTTCTAAGTCTTTTTCTTTTTTAACTGCTTTGAGAGAAAGTGATGTGCTGTCCCTGTGCGTTCACTGGTGGTTTTCTTGCACATGCCCTGACCAGAGACTGAACCTGAAGCTCTGGCATGTGAGGCCGACGCGCTAACCAACTGAATGACTCAGCCAGGGCCCAAGACTCTAGGTTTTAATTTCTCCCTGCATTGATTTCTAAATTTATCCATAGGAGGTATTTACATCACCTCTCTCATCAAATAATTTTAAGTCTGACAAGGTTAGGTTAGCAAAGCCATTTGAAATTCTTGGCAGAAACACGGCGGGCTTCATTTATTAATTCTATAAAGTTCATTTTTATAATTAAACTGTCATCCAGTAAGTAAGACATGTACTTCACACCAACCTTTTCCTCTAGAATTACTGTGGCCACGCTCTTACCTCATGGTCTGGGTTTGGGATGTTTTCCAGTATCATTTTCGCTTGCTGGAAGTGCTTACTAGCTGCCACATACAGATCTGGAGACTGCGGGGGAGGGCTGTATTTATTGAGGTCAGACATTTCCTAAGAAGGGGGTGATACTACTATTCAAAACATGTTTAATATGAACAACTTTAAAATATCTTTTTAAATTAATTCTACAGTGACTATCCATTAATAAGTACACACTAAAGGAAACATTCAGCTGTACCTGTTTTCCTACATAATAATAAATTCTCAACCTTCATATACTACCTCATGTTATTCTCATACTTATATAACATGGTAAATACAACGGAAAAAAGTCAAGTAATTTTCACACTATTTAAAATAGGTATTTTATCACTTTGTCCTACTGGTTCAACGGCAGTCTGATTTGACTATTTTAACAAAAGGGTTGTCCACAAACATCTGTAAGAAGGTCTAAGACTAAATATTTTACAGTGACTTTAGTGAGCAGGTTCACCTTGAACTGCAGATAGTGTACTGGGGGTGGGGTCATCACACTGTTGAACGGGGCAAATCTGTGCTCATACCGCACTTGTTCACTATCAAGTTCAAACTTGGGTTTTCGTACTTTGCCATCCATGTCAAATGCTACCATGGTCTAAAGAAGAAAGAAAAAGAAAAAAGATACCAATATGAAAAAGTGAACATTCTCATTAATTCAGAATAGAAAACAGGTTTTACAGAGAGCTAAAACAACTTAAAGCTCAGAAATCAGAGATGGAGAAAAACTGGCTTTAGTATTCATCTTTGTGTTATGTACCATCTTTTATATAAACGGTATTCAAGGTCTTGTGTTTATGTTACTTTTCCCTGTGAAATTATACCAGGTGCACATTTTTTTTCAATGTTTCATGCTTTATAAAAGCTTTGAATCTTTCAAATAAAAGCTTCTGAAGAAACAAGTTGCATATAAATTTTTGTAAGATAAGAATAGGTCCTGTTTTTCAAACAGGAGTCCATGTTCTATGTATTTTAATGTAAATTACTTTAAATCATTTCTTGAATTGCTCAGTACAAGTGAAGACTCAGTACTTACTACCCCTCCTTGAAAACGCCTGCTTTTGTTTAAGCCATGCATTGTGGAGCCCACCCCTTTCCCACTACATTCCCCTAAAATTCCAAACCCCATCTCTTCCATGAAACCTTTGTTGATCATTAATCAGAAGTGAACCCTTCTAGATCCTCCTGTGTCTCACAGGTCACCTGGCCTGTTGTTAATTAGGCACTTGAGAAAAGGGTCATGCCTGATTAGATGTGGTCTGCAAATGTACTTAGTACACGATACCTGGCACACAACATGGGTTCAAATATCTGGTAAACAATTTAATAAAAACAACTAGACTTGGAAAAAAGCTAATTTCAATGAAATTTAATAAAAACAAGGGTAAAATTAGAACCTAGAAAAAATTTTAAACTATGTAATAGCAATGTAGTTAAAAAGCAAAAAACTTTCTCAACAACTTACCTTAAACATTCCAGCACACATGTTCTGATAGGCCTGGCTCATTGTGATTTCTCGGCTCAAAGGGCGAACTGTAATTAGAAAATCACCTATACTTGTTAACCCTTCCTCTTGCATTACTGCAAGAGAAAATCTGATTTTTTAAAATCTTCCATCTTGTTTATTAAACTTTCAAATAGTTTGTTCCTGCAGGCTACATGTTATTTTATGGCCCACTACAAATAATACTGACAGGCTAAACAAAAATCCTGTTTCCCAAATGGCTAACACCCTGACATTCTAGTATTAATTTTAGCTTCTGAATTCATCACACAGAAACATTTTTTTTTTCTATAAGCAATTTGGTATGTTTAATCCCAAATGGCTGTGATAGAAGCCACTTCTTTTTTTCAATTACAGTTTACATTCAGAATTATTTTGTATTAGTTTCAGGTGTATAGCGTAGTGATTAGACAATCATATACTTTATAAAGGGATCCCCCTGACATTTCCAGTACCCACCTGGCACCATACATAGTTCAGAGACTAATACAGAAAACCCATGAACAGCCTACCCAAACTGCTGAAATCCTAAGGAAACAGAGTAATATTTTGTAACGACTTCAACAATATTTGTAACCCTTCTGTACGTGACCAGTAAGGCAGTCCCTCTGAAACCTTTCTTTCCCCTCGGGGTCCTTGGGTGGTGTGCCAAGGCACTACGGAATCACCCTTCTGTGCTCTTAACAGCCCAGCTCCAGATCTACTTCCCTCCTCAGCAGTCAGCCTTCTGCCAAAACATCCAAGGTCTCCTGCTGTCTTGTTCCTTAACCTATCTTGCTTGCAGGCTTCATATGGCTACTTCTTGTCCTAAGGTCCCCTGACACATGGACTTGAGAGAAGTAAAGGAAAAGGAAGGAAAGGAACCAAAAAGGCTTGTGTCACTAATACTGGGACTCAGTTTCCACATTATACTCTCCAAAGAGAAGATGAGAATTGAATTATTACGACTAATTCACCCATTACAAGGGACAAGTAGCACTCCCATCTATTTATTTGTAGAAATTAAAATGTCTCCAGTTTTTCATTTCTTAGTTTATTCATTTCTTAGGTTTAAAAATAATCCACAGCACCTTTCTTCTTTTTCTTTGTCTTTTTACTGCTACGGCCCTTCTGTTGCTCTTCCATTATCCTTTCCTCTGCCATTTGAGAGCCATCGGCACGACTTAATGTCGACATCAACCATGCATAAAGGAATTCAGAGAGGTACCTTACAGGATAAAAAATGTCAGTTAATAGTAGACGTCTATGTGAGACAGCTTTATCAACACATGTATTGGTACTAATAGATTATTTTTCATAATGCTATAAAGTCTTTAAACAATAGATTATCCAATTAGTTAATAGGTTAGAACTTGTAAGAAATGAGCATTACAAGTGGTTAATTTTCCCTTTCTTGTAGCCATCTATGTTGTCATACAATATGGAAAAATTTGTTTCCTGCAACACACATTTCACAATTTCACAAAAGATTTCTCGATAATGATGCATATATGCAAATCAAATAAATCCCATTGTTAGTTTTATTCTATCACAGCACCTTTCACCTCAACTTATTAATGTAAATACTGTATTTTCCTGTTAATTACAAAAGAAAGTAAATCAAATCAAGAACACAAAATCTTCCAATCAGCTGCCTCAAAGCACAAAGAACTTCAGCATTTTCCCTATAAACTGTCGTCTTTGTCTACTATGAGTTAACAAAATGTACCCCAAATATCTATATCAAGACCTGTTGGTAAAGAGTTGTTATCTACTGAAATGTTGGAGAATACACCAAATATTATTTTCCTCATATTGCTGTAGTTGATGCTCAAATCCAATTTGCACAGCCAAGAGTCTGTTAAAGAACCCCAGCAGCCAGGATGACAAAACCATGCCAACGATGTGGAAGAGAATTACTTTTATTCCTTCACAGCAGTTCCTCCAGGAAATATATACTATCTTTATTACTAATATAAGTAACTTAAATGAGTTAAAAAATGAACTATATTAAGAGCTAATATATGGAACTCAGTTGTTTGTGATGGGGAATAATAGGTTATTATTATTTTAAATTTACCACCACACTTTGCCAGGTTAAGAAAAAGATTCAAGATGACTGAATTCATTAGCTCACAATTTTCTTTATTTTCTTTCTATCATGGCTTTTCCAGGCCTAAAATATTCTCAAGCATCCTCTTCCTAGGTTTCTTCATCTCATTTCTAAGTGAAAGCAAAGAACTATATACTCTGCTTAGGATCATCTCTTATCAATGTCTTCAAACCTCCTGAAACAAATCCTCAGGGCCACAGTTTGCAATAATTACGCTCCCATGATAATCTTAGCCTTGGTTTCCTCTCAGAAGAAATCTGGTTCAAATTTTTAATTTTAATTTAGTTAAGTATTGGGTTCGTTTATTTTCTTCCCATAAGATGACTGTAGTAGCACTTAGATGTCTTTAGCTTCATTTGAAACAATTTTGTTAGACTGCATTGTGACAGCTGTCATATCAGCATGCATTTCAAAAAACTTAAAATTGGCAAATTTCTGTGTAGCCATTTTAATATTGAAGATGGAAGAAAATATGCAACATTTTCGGCATATAGTACTTTATTATTTCAAGAAAGGTAAAAATGCAACTGAAATGCAAGAAAAGATTTGTGCAGTGTATGGAGGTGCTATGACTGACTGAATGTGTCAAAAGTGGCTTGTGAAGTTTTGTACTGGATTTCTCACTGGACAATGCTTCACGGTCGGGTAGACCAGTTGAAGTTGACTACAATCGAATCGAGACATTAACTGAGAACAGTCAACATCATACCACATGGATCAGAGAGCCAACATATTCAAAATATGAAGATCAATAAAGTTATTGGTGAAAATGAAAAATGTGTCTTTCATTTTATAGTAAAAACCAAGTGGACTTTTTGGCCAACCCAGTATATTCAGTGATACTGGCAGCTAGCTAGCATCACTGAAGTTAGGGCAAAATGTGTGTTAATTTTTCTCCCTATAAACAGGTAAAAGCTCTTCTAACAGTCCCACAACTAAAGTTAAAATACACTAAATGAAAAAAGTACCATGAAATTACATTCTACAAATGCTCTCTCAGATCTTTTCTACCCCACCCACTACCAATTTTAACCGAAAGTGTTCCCTTACCAATATATGTAGTAGTACTCGTGCATGCTGTAGAGTTCTAATTCAAAGCCACTTAGAAGATACTGTATCATAATTCTAAGGTTATGGTAAAGGACCCAGGTGCCTAAACAGGCCAAATGTTGCCTTTGGGGTTCTTGTTTCAACAGCATAGTGTGAAGTGCCGCATCAACCTTCTCTGCCTATCAAAATAAAACATAACATTTACTTTGTTAGGTAATGAGAGAATTTAAAATAAACACTGAGTAATAGCATGAGCAGAGAATATAAATCTTGCCACTAAAAGAACTAATACGTACAAAAGCAGTTTGGTTAAGTTTATACCCCAACTCTCATTTCACAATGGATAACAGTTAGCTAAACAGTCCTTAAAATCAAAAAGACATCCAAATTATAGGACAAAAATAAAAATAATTGACTTTCAGGTTTTTAGTTATCAATTAATATTGCTGCTGCTCACAAATTTAAGGTTAATTTGTAATACATTTTTATATTAATGTGAACTTACTGTACAATTATAGATGTACACATATTTTATAATTTATCATGATTATCAAAGAAATAATTTAAGATGTTTCTCAGTTTGGATTCTTGTTTCTTTTTTGTAAATTCTTACTTTGATATATGAAACTGTTACACTGTAAGTAAAAAGGTAATCCACCATACTGAAAAATTAAATAGTCAAAATATTGTTCCAAAGAATTGTTTTTAAAAATCTGGTCAAGGCACATGAACTGCTTAGTTTTAGAAGGCAGGACACTTGTTGGCTCTTACCTCATCCTGCAAGGTAGCAAATTCCTCAAGAATATGACCCAGCTTGTCTCTCTGACGAGCCCTGTTATGCCCATGGATCTGAATAAGACTACAGAATGGCTGCAATGCAAATAAAATTTGTTAACCATCCATACGAAATTTCCTGATACCATAGAAAATAAACATTCAAAGTTTCCAAAATCTGTTTTAAAGAGAAAAAAAAATACTGTGTATATAAGAATCATGCCTACGTAGGTATTTCTCTTTAAAGCTCAACACCAAAATTTATCAATAGTTAAAAGTGGTTGTTTATGGAACTTGTTTTCATATGACAAAAGTATCTTCCTTCAATCTTCAGATACCATCTCACAATCTCAAGAGGACAGTTTCTTTTCTGCTTATTTCAAGCCAAAAAAGTCAGTGTGCGAGGCTGACATTTTTGTGCTGTTTTACGTATACCAAAATGCCTAGTAATTCTAAGGCACCAGTAATGGCTAATACCTATAAACTCAAAGGTTCTTCTAGTCCTGATCTATATAGTATTCCCGTATAAAATACTGTAACATTTCATTAAATAGACAATAGACATGTACAATAGAATGCTCTGATTTAAGAAGTATGGATCAGAACATTCAAGTATAATACTGTTTTTAACATTGTATACTTTGACAGATACTATCTCATTTGATGGAGGTGGTATTAACATCTCACTTTTTAAAGATTGGAAATTTATAGAAAAGTAAAGTGACCTGCCTGATAATGATACAATGTTAGTTTATAAAAATCAGATCTGGTCATTTACTGATTCTCCTTTGACCACACCATGCTATCTTCACTGTGTGTGTTTAGTAACTGGAATTAGGCCCTTAAGAGCTGTCTTTATAGCGCTTATAATTAAATAAGAATGACGTATAATAAATTTAATCCATCACAAAGCTTATACTTTTTCCTAATTACTTGAGATTTTCAAAAAGTTTGTGATCTTGTCTACAATAATTTTAATTTTAATGTCATCCTGTTCATTAAGGTAGTACTAGGATATGTGCCTGGGGATATTACAAATATTCCCTGTTTAGAAGGTCAAGAAGTTTTTGTGTGTACTCATAAACAGCGTGAACTGATGCGTTCACGGATGGGAGTCATAACACGACCCAACTCTGTGGTTCCTGAGGCTGCAATGAGAGGACATCGAAAGGAGCCTGTGCACCTGACAGCCTGCCAAAAAGATGCTAGATTATGAAACTACCAGTCAAGCATAAGAAGAAACTTTTTTTTATTCAGTGAAAATGAACATGCAATATGAGAAGAAAAACAGCACAAACTAATGCTACTTAAGGAATTACACCCTACAGTTTCTGAAGTATCCATCACAATGACCCAAACTGTAGCTCTTACCCGAACACAGTGAGTAACAAAGGAGTCAATACAGTCCTTAGCCTGGTGGTTATTATATAGGCAGCACCTGAAATATAACATTCATGTCATTAAAATCAAACTATTTGGCCTACAAAAAGCAGAGATTTCTGTAGGTGTTACCAACAAACAGGGATAGTGGAAAAGAGAGAAAATGGAACCAAATACATTGCTAAGCTGAACGCCTGTGGCTCTAAGTTAAGAAATATTTCACCATTACTGTGTTGTTCACACAATAAATGTGCATTATTTCCAATTTCTTTAGTTTTATATTTGGACAATTAAGAGTTAAATTGAGTAAGATCAAATTAACAAGGAAAAGGAAAATCCCAAAAGTCCACTTTTTCCTGAACCTACGCCAATGTCATTAATTTTCCTACAATGGATACCCTTACAGTTATTACAAAGAACTATATAGAATCATAATTTCTCCAAGACGTATCCGTATTTCCAAACACCAGTCAAAATCATCCACCATTTATACACCCCTCTGGCACCTGAGTTTTTCTATCCTCACAAAGTGGTTTTCCCGTGGCATTCCTTAGTTAAGAGGACTACTTCTTGACTAACGCTTTCCTGAGCAGTCTAGAAGGATTTGCTACTTTCCTGGCTCTAGAGGAACTATAGGGGCTGAATGGATGGGAGACAGCCTTTTTCCATCCCTGAGGTGGGAGGTCAGTAGTCTTTGCACCTAAGGAGATGGTAAGAAGCAAAGACATTCTTCTGATGCACTGAGAAGGAGCTGACAACTTGCTACTCCTAAAAGTTTGCCGTAACTGAGCAATCTGACCATAGCCTCAAAGATAAACAGCCACAATCATGCAACAGAAAATGGTAGTGCACACAGGAGCCAGGAAAAGGCAGAACACCTGGAACAGATGGTGGCAAAACAGAGGTGCTGGAAGGTCCATTACATCTTTTACTCCACAGTAAGAAAGTTACTAAAATAAAGCACTTAAAAAAGACGTTTTGGATCTGAAAGCTGTGATTTTCAAACCTAAAGATTCAATAGATGAGAGATGCTCACTAGTAGTCTTGAAGAACTCAAACCACAGCAAATATAGTAAGTGTCATAAGGAATATCGTGATTAGAAGAATATGGTATATGAGGAGTTTTAAGTAAGAGAGAGAAAAAAGATGAAGGTGAAGCAATAATTAAATAATAATATAGGAAAAATGATTTGACTGAAAGACCTGAGGCTTTAATGACTCAGTTCCAGATAGGAGTAGTTGAAAATCACACATGAACATTCTGTTAAAATTCTTGAATTTCCCAAACTCCTAAAATAAAGAGAAACTCTATAATCCTCCAGAAGAAAGTGTCAAATCACTACAAAGGAAAAAATATCAGCAGCAGATTCCTTACATGTAACACTGTAATTTTAAAAACAGTGGGATGCCATTTACAAGCTACTTACTACGCAGTGAATGTTGCTATATGCACAGTTGATTCTTGGTATTCGTGACAGTTCTTCTCTGTAAAGTTGCCCTGGACACTAGATTAGACAATACTGAAATGCTGCTGCCAGTGTAAAATACAGGGTTCTGTTTCTGCCAGCCTCTGGTCACATTTTTATGTGACTAACCAATACATAATGGTCTTGTTTTATGTGTATTTGTTTCCAGACACCATAAATAATATATACTGTTGATACGTTAGCATCGAACTCATGCCTGAGCAAAGCTTATCTAACACATCTTCTCTCTGTAAAGCACAGGACAGCCTTCTAGTGCTAAGGCACACTGCACAGCACATCACTACCCTTACAAGCCATTTTAAACTATGAAATCAAGGAAAAGCACAAAAACAGGCCTCTAATAGAGCTATTTATAGTATAAGGGCTGAGACAAGAAGGCAATGAGAAGGCTGCCTTGCTCGACCTCAGTATTAGGCAACTTGCTTATGTCCGTGAAGATGAAAAGAGCAGAGTGAATATTGAACTGAGGGTTACGAACATATTTCAGTGTGTAGGCAGATTTACAAACAGGGAATCCACAAATAATAAGATGGACTGTAGTTAAATCTAAATAGGTGGCAAAAGTAACAATGTGTAATCTAAGTGCTGAGGGAGGACTACTAAATAGAAAATGCAGAATGTGCCCTGGCCAGGTGACTTGTCTGGAGCACTGTCCTGGTCACCGAAGCCTGTGGGCTGGATCTCTGGTCAGGGTGTGTACGGGAGGCAACCAATCAATGTCTCTGTCTCAGTCTCTATCTCTCTTTCTCTCTCTCTAAAAATCAATGAACATGTCCTTTACTGAGAATTTTTAAAAAGCTGAATTTCTATCTTCATAACATTTACTGGAAAATAACTCAGAAGAATTAAAAATTCAAGCGTAGAGAATAAAGCCATAAAAATCTCTGGAAGAAAAGTTTAGTAGATTTAGGATCGAACAGTACAACCTATGGTCTGGGGAGAATTATTTGCTTCAAATAAGAAAGCTATAAAGTTATACAGGAAAAAAAAGCAAAAACCATCATAGAGAAGAAAAAAATTTTATGTGGAAAAACAAAGATAAGCAATTCATTAAAAAAATCTAAATGCCCAATAAATAATTAGTGATTAAAGTAACAACAGGATACCACTTCTTACCCAACACATTGGAAAAAATAAAAAAGAATGATAACACCTACTGCTGGTCAGGATGCAGGAAAAAGTATAACCTCATATATCGGTTGCTAGGAGAAATATGAATTGTTACAATCTATTAGAATGCAATCTGGCAATATTTATCAAAATTAAAACTACACATGCCCCCCTACTCAACAATCTCACTCCTTAGAATGCAATCTTATCATAAAATATTTGGCAGCCATTAAAAAAGTTAATTAAATCTATATCAGGTAATTTGAAACAAAGTCATGATGTATCTTTTTGGGCAGAAAAAAGGTAAACAATTTTGCAAGTAAAAATAATTTTTAAATTTAAAAAGCAATCCATAAAAGTTCACAAAACAGCCTATTAATGTGATCCTATTTAGAGCAAGTCATGTATATGTGTACCTTTAAACAGAAAGATATATGCAGTGATTATAGAGGTAAGATTTCAGGTGATTTTTATTCTTTTACATATTTTCCTGCACTTTTAAAATTTTCCAATGTAACCATGTGTTATTTACATACAATTATTTCCCCATAGCTACAGTTTTACTTTTTGCAGTTTTAGTTACCATAGGGGTCCTAAAATATTTAATGGCAAATTCCAGAAATAAATAATTGATGTTTATATGAATACAGTGTTTGTTTCAAAATATTTTACTGTGCTGTGTTTGTCTTTTCATTTTGTAAGTGTTACTTGAACACAAACACAGTGGTACCTCAAGGTCTGAGAAGTGAGACAGCAACCAGGTGACTAACGGGTGGGCAGCACGCAGTGCGCACACACTGGTGAAGGGATGGTGCGTGTCCTGGGCTGGACAGAGCAGGGCAGCCCAAGATTCCATCCTGCTGCTTACAATGGTGTGCTATTTAAAATTTATGGATTACTTATTCCTGGAATTTTTCAATAAATATTTTCAGACAGCAATTGGCCTTGGGAACTGAAACCACGAAAAGTGAAGCCACCGGTACGGGGAGGGACTACTATATTTTACCTAATAATGACCCATAAGTGCAGGAGAAGTGATGCTGATGAAGGAAAGTAGCATTTGCCACCCCAAATATGCCTCTTTGGAATGGTATTTTAAGCTGGTTATTTTTAGGAAACAAGACTAGGGAAGAACCTTTGATTTCTTCCCCAACTGTTTAAAAGATTTACATACAGAACCTGCTCCAGAAAAGGAGCCGTCATCACGGAAAACTACAGTTCAGTATGAACAAGGTGCGGTATAAGGGAGGAACCTATCAAGGACTGTTTGATCGAAGTCCTCTCTGTGTCCCCCTGCTAAACAAGGCCCAGCAAAACATCTACCAGACACCTGCTTTTCCATCTCCATGTGAATATCCTTCCTCACCTGTGAAGTCCCAAACCCTGACCCCCCTTTCTCCTTTGCTCAAGAAGGCACACACAGCCACAACGGCCTTTTTCCGAAAGCTCCATATCCTTATGGAATCCCTGTACATACACATATAATTAAATGTTTTTTTTTTCCTCCCGTTAATCTGTCTTATGTCATTTTAATTATTCAACCAGGAAGAACTAAGCAGGGAAAAGGAAAATTTTCTCCTCCCCCATACTAGTGATTTGGATATGCCAAAGAGAAACTGTAAAGTACTTTATGTGAAAAGATATAGGTATTTCAAAGAAAAGTGTATATAGGGTTTGGTACTGTCTGAGGTTTCAGGAAACCACTTGGGGTCCTGGAATGTATCCCCCATGGATAAGGGGTGGGAACTACTATAATCAGCTTGTTTTGTTTTGTTTTTAAGCAATAGTTACGTTCTCTTCCCTTTCCATTTCTTATTGAATAAGCTGTCACATCCTACTAAGTTTACTACCAAAATTATTCCTATTAATTATACTACTGAAATCTGTCCTCTCCTTTATATTTCCAGGGTTTAATTCTTCCTCATCTATTACCTGTATTACACCAAATCAGCCTCACTAAACACTTTGCCTCCATTATCACTATTGGTTTGGTTCCTACTAAAAAATACATACTCTACCATGCCAATTCCTTTCTGAAAACTTGAAGCAGTTCCTGAATTAGCCATAAAATAATGAAAGAAACGGAATGCTGGGTCATGGGAGATGGGGGGAGGAAGGTTGATACTTTTTAAATAGAATGATCAGGGTAGCCCTCACGAGGTGACACTGGACTTGAGGGAGCTGGCCCTGGGAATCTTTGAGGAAAACACGCTCCACCCCCATTCCTGTGTCAAGACCATGAGAGAGAGGTGTACGTTCCAGGAACGAGGAAGTCAGTGTGGCTGAAGGAAAGGAGGTGAGGGGAGCGCAGTAAGAGATGCGGCGGTCAGACAGGCATCAGGACAGGGGGCTAGATCAGAGCATATGGGGCCTTGAAGGCTCAATTAGAAAGACTTCGGCTTTTACTGTGGACACAACGGTGAATATTAACCAACACTGAAGATACTTGGGAATTTACTTCCTCGCAGTTAAGGGGCAGTCGCTAATTGTGAGGTGTCTGGGTAAATTCTCAAGCTCCCTTGCCCCTGACTAACAACTCTTGAGTGTCACCCACTGTCTCCAGAGCTCCTGACAAGAATGAACAAGGGTTACTTTCCACAGAGCACACCTTTGTGTGGTGGTTTTCTTCTTTTCCATGTCCCACCTGCCCACAGCCCTACTGTTTTTTCCTGGGAACAATTTATAATAATATTTACATGAATCTTTGTCACAGGGTCGGCTTCTGGGGAAACCCAACCTCAGAAAGCTACCAGAGTTCTATGTGAGATGTGGCATGATTTATTCAACAGACTGAATGCTGAGCCACTAGCTGTTCTTATAATACATAACCTCATACACCCTGTCTTCACACATGCTGGTTTCTTTGTTAAGAAGTAAAGACTCCTTTCTTTCATCCAACACGGAAAGCTCTACTTATTTTCCAAAATGTCAACTCAAATTATGAGTCTTTGTGCCTGAAATACTTTCCAGCCTCTTACAGCAGTATGTTTTCAGGGTAGTGACTCTATCAGAACATAATTTAAGAATCAATTACCTGCATTTTCTATTTCTATCTGGACTCAGCTCATTGAGAAGAGACCTTATCTTGTTTTTTTAATTACTTCCCAAAATGCCTAACTAATATAGTGCTTTGCACACAGTAGGAGTCAATACAATTTACTGAATTTCTTATAACTGCTTGAAGTTTTTCTACTCATATTGGACCTAAGGTCAACCTCACAAAAACCTCAATTTAAATCTAAACAATATGTGGCATAAACCAATTAATTTTAACGTGACTGAATTTATTGTTTTTATATGGAGACTTGATTTTAACAGTTTTTTAAAATTTCTTGACTAAAAAGGAGAAGGACAAGAATTTGGGCTTTTAAGGAACACATGTTATAAAACAACTTCCGATACTTACTTTGGGGAAAGCACCGGAGGACTGACAAAAGACCGAAGTGCATCTTTCACCATGTCTTGCATGAGATGAGTTCCAAAGACCTTTTTGTTATCAACCAGGAAAGTGGTCTTAAAAACAAATGTTACATATTAGTAATGTCACAAACTTGACATACTGCACATGTAGTTCCCATTACTGTGACATGGGAATACTTCTTGGCTATAAATACCACAGATGCCCTGGCTAGTGTACCTCAGTTGGTTGGGTGGTGTCCCGCAAAGCAAAATGTTGCTGGTTTGATTCGCAATCAGGGTACTTGATTCTGCCTGGGTTGTGGGTTTGGTCCCCGGTCAGACAGCATAGGAGAGACAACAGATCCATGTTTCTCTTTCACACTGGTATTTCTCTCCCTCTCTTTTTCCCTCCCTTCCCCTCTAAAAATAAATAAAATCTTTTTAAGAAATCCCACAGAATACAAGAGATTAAAATATAAAAATTGGTGGAAAATTTTTATAAATCACTGCCTCCACAACAGGTATTACATATTAATCCCCATTTAAGGTATATGTTGATGCAGGAGAATTAAACATGTGCAGGAAAAAATCTTCCAAGTCAGCCCTGGCTGGTGTAGCTCAGTGGATTGAGCGCGGGCTGCAAACCAAGCATCGCAGGTTCGATTCCCAGTCAGGGCACATGCCTAGGTTGCAGGCCATGTCCCCCAGCAACCGCACATTGATGTTTCTCTCTTTCCCTCTCCCTTCCCTCTCTAAAAATAAATAAATAAAATATTTGAAAAAATCTTCCAAGTCAAGAGTAGTAATTGTGAACTTGTCAAAAATAAACTGACTAGTCTAATATGTCAAATGAGCTAATTACATAAGAAAAGGCTTCAGAAATTATGAAACAGTAAATGGCTATAAATACTTAGCTAATCAGTAATCTGTAACACCAATAAGGAATGCATGAGAGGCAACCAAACATTTGATGTTTCTCTCCCCCTTTCTCCCCTCCCTTCCCCTTCTCTAAACATAAGTAAAATCTTAAAAAATACAACCTTCCCAAAACTGGAAAAAATAGATTATTAAAAATATATTAAATAAAAATATTACTTCATAATAATTTGCATTTAATTTGTTCTCTTAACCTCAGTGTATTTTAATATTTACTGTATTATACCCTATATGATTTCTTAACACATATGGGTTATTTCCAGCTTTTGGTGATCATGAACCAAATAAATATTTGCATACAGTTTTCCAGAACATCAGATTCTACTTCTCTAGTAAACAAGTAAAAGTGGGATTTGCACATTCCACTTTATAGGAATCTGCCAAGTTGTTTTCCAAAATGTGTGTAGCACTTCCCATTCCCATCAGTATTGGATCCTTACAAGCACTTGATATTTTATTTTCCTTTAAAAGATGGCAAATAGTGGTATTTCATTATGGGTTTTAATTTGCACTTCTGTCATACTAATGATGTTGAGTTTTTTCCATGTCAAAGTGTTCAAATTTTTGCTTACTTAAAAAATTAGATGGTCTAGTTTTTTATTATACTTTTAGAGTTCTAGAATATACTTTTATATTCTAGATTCATGTCCTTTGTCAGACATGATTTGCAAATATTTTCTCCCACTCCAGTCTCTTCATTTTCTTAAATGTCTTCCACAGAATTAAAGTTTTACATTTATCAATTTAAAGATTGTGCTTTTGACATCTCACCTGAGAATTCTCTGCCTTTCCCAACGTCACAAAGATTTTCTCCTATGCTTTCTTCTAAAAGTTTTAGTTTCACATTTTACATTTAAGTTTATGATGTATTCTGAGTCAGTTTTCCGCCCCTATGCCTAACCAATTGTTCTTGCACCACCTATTAAAAAGACTACCATTTCTCTATGGACTTCCCTTGGTAATTGGTCAAAAATTGACCATATTAATTATGTTATATTTTCATTTCATTTTATTTTAAGACTTCCTCTTTGATTTGTGGGTTATTTAGACATGCATTAATTTCTAAATATTTGGTGAATTTTCCAGATCTTTTATGAATTGCTCATTTAATTCAAACTAATCAGAGAACATACTTTGTATCATTCAATTGTTTTAAAATTAAGGTTTATTTTATGGCCCAGGATATGATCTTGATGAATGGCTAACAATTTAAGTCAATGCTTGTAATTTAAGAATGTAACATTAACTGTGGAATAAGCTTTAGAAAAAAGCATCTACCATTTGTTCCATCAATAAAAGTGTCAATAGACAAATAATTTGATGTTTAAAGAAGTTTTTTCAATACTAAGTGACACTTACTTGTAATAGAGATCTTGAAAGAACACAAGGTGATTGTTCACTAAACTCACAGAAAAAATCCTAAGAGATAAACAGAGAAAAAGAAACGTCAATAATCGATTAAATAAGAGCAGAAAACATTTGCATATGGAGTGTAGTTTTTACTGGGAATAAAACACTCTCAGAGTTAGAATATGACCAACAGTTAAAGATCATCTCTACAGGAATTGTCTAAACTGTATCAGAGACCTTGGATAATTTTAGAGTCTCAATTTTTTTTTTTTAACAAATTGACCAATAGTAGTCTTTTGTGGACACATTAAATTTGTACACCATGAAAATAACTGTCAACAATATTTTACTAATTTTAGGGTTTACTTCCTATTTCACCTCAATGAATACCAAGTAATAACTAGGCCAACTGGATTCATATTATTGACTGACTTCCTGACTCTGAGACCAAAAGATATGCTCAGAAAGCTATACATGGGATTATACAGATAGAGAAAAAAAAGATAAGAAAACACACTGAGCCCTGGCTGGTGTAGGTCAGTGGATTGAGCGCGGGCTGTGAACCAAAGCATCGCAGGTTCGATTCCCAGTCAGGGCACATGCCTAGGTTGCAGGCCATGTTCCCCAGCAACCGCACACTGATGTTTCTCTCTCTCTCTCTCTCTTTCTCCCTCCCTTCCCTCTCTAAAAATAAATAAATAAAGTCTTAAAAAATAAAAGATGATTTGGGGGAAAAAAAAAGAAAACACACTGAAATGTTAACATCTGTAGGTTGTAGGATAGTAGTTATTTATCATCTTATTATCTTTCTGCATTTTGGTGGGTAAGAGTAACACATTTTTAAGAGTGGAAAGAGGTAGTCTACTGGCTGTCTCTAGCTGTTAATATCCAGAGATAACCAATACTATGCACTTTATCATGTGGAAGGAACAATAGTCAAATGAGTATATACACATAGTAATTCAAAATAAATTAGTGTACTTATATCTAAGTATCAATAAGAGTAGTACAGGAGAATGACTATTTCCCTTTATGAACATTAAATATTATTATACTTTTCAATCTAGTTGTTATAAATTACATTTCTTTAGTAACTAGTAAGGTTAAGCACTGTTAATGTTTACTTCTTTTTAAAAGCGTGTGCTTATGTCCTTTTCCAATTTTTCATATGGATGTTTATCTTTATTTTACTAATATGTCAACATTCTTTATAATCTGGCATTAACCTGCCCTAGCTGGTGTGGCCCTGTGGATTGAGTTGCCAGCCTGAGAACCAAAGGGTAGCTGGTTCAATTCCCAGTTGGAACACATGCCTGGGTTGGGGCCAGGTCCCTAGTAGGGGGCACCTGAGAGGCAAACACACACTGATGTTTCCCTTTCTTTCTCCCTCCCTTCTCCTTTCTAAAAATAAATAAAATCTTAACAAACAAAAAATAATCCGGCATTATCCTAGTAACAGGTTTCTTATGCAGATCAACCAGACCATTTGGTCCCTAATCCTCCCTGACTTTTTATCTTTCCCTCTACTCTTGGCCTCTTGTACCCCGGGACCCCACTACCACGGTCCATTCCTCTGTCCCAAGTCTTCTAGGGATCCAGACTTTTCTCCTACTAGGCTGTTTTCAGGTCCAGGGCCAGCAGTCCAGGCCTGGCTCCCCCTGCTCCCCTCTATGTTATGTCATTATGCTCTCATCCCTCTGACAAGGTAACCCATTATCTTCTGCCAGAATACAAATTCCCACTGTGTATTATACTTTCTTATGTCAATTCACACTGATCTCTCCTTTTCTAAAACCCTATAATTAATCTGGTGAACACAAATAGGTACCCATGTAACAATTAAGGATCAGAAAAGTAGATGCAGCAGAAGAGTAAGAAAATCTCTATTTATTATCCAGATACGTCACTAACCAATCTCATTTAGTTACAATCCCTCTAAACCTATGTTTAGCTTTATAACAAACTGCAAAATGAATTGGCTTACGTCTGTGATCTTTTCTATCTCTTAAGATGCTACGATTCTTAAGGACAAAGTACTAAAAAGAAAGCAAACACAAAAGGAAGTAATAAAGGCATAATCAGTGAGTTTCACTAAGGAGTGAAGACTTAAGCTGGGTGTTAGTGACAAAGAATTAGTAGAAGAGAAAATAAAGTTATAAGACAGAACATAAACGAAAGCACAAATTTTTATTGACCATCAGCTATATCCCAGAGGCAGTTGCTCAATTCTAGGAATATAAACTGGTTAACCTGTTATCTCAACGAACACAGGTTCAGAAGAAACCTGCAACCAACAAGAAAGACTTCACAGAGGGAATGACAGAGGGCTAGGAATTATGCACTTTAGCATGTAGAGGGAACAAGAGTCAAATGCATATCTACACATAGTAATGTAAAATAAATTAATGTACTTGTATCTACATATCAACAGTATTATTTTGCATATTTTGTACCTTCCTATGAAGCTTAAATGTATCACTACTATCTTACCAATAAAACTCCACCCCTGAATGTTTTAATATTCCCCAAATTAAACTATATTTTTTCCATATTTAAATCCATAAAAAGATTAATCCAAAAAATGCCAACTTAAAAATGTATGTACTCTTTTACCCAGAAACCTCACTGTGTAGTAACTTATGTTAAGGGGCAAGAAGGTGCCTGACATACAGATTTACCTATAAAGATATTCGCCATAGTACTGTTTATAGTAGTAAAACACTGCGAGAGACTTAAATGCAATTCGATATGAATGGAATGAAAAAAAAAACATGCTTACAGTGGAATCCCATGTAGCCATTAAAATAATATAGAAATATATGTATTTGTTGACATGAAAAGACAGTCATGATATAGAGATTAGTAGTTAAAGAAAAAGTTACCAAACACCATGATCCAATTTTGTATGAAAAATACTGACACACATGCACTATGTTTATGCATGCACACACCTACTTATATAAAAGATTTTGAAGACAGAATCCAGGGTTTAAACCCCCATTTGTAAATTGTGGATGAATTATGTAGCCTCGTGACTTTAGTTTCTTAATCTCTAAAACGAATAGTTATATTAAGAATAGAGATTTGTACTTACCAGGATACAGTGTAAATTTGTTAAGTTTACCACCTCACAAACAGTTTTTATTCTATCTATTAATCTTGCAAAGTAGTTGACCATTTCTTCTCTTTTAATTATCTTTGCATATCGAGGAAAAGTGGGTGGAAGTAGCCTCTGGTTAACGAGGGGCTCAAAACCCATCATAATTGGATGATCTAAAAAGAAATAAAAATAAAGATTTTCAATGTTTCTTGGAATTTAAAACTTCAAACACTACTAAATGTGAAAAAGGCCAGTTTCAAAAACATCTCCAAATGAATTCTAATCATAATATTCTCTAGATTTTATAATTTACAATTAATATATCTATGCACACATATTTTAAAATAGATAAGCATATTTAAAAGCTAAAGTTGTACTTGCCATCTACATGGTGGTGGTAGTGTTGACAGGGAGGGTCTTCTGCCTCCAAGCCAAGAATGGGATAAAACACAGTTAATATATTCCCTCATAACAACTATCTTTTCTGACTATAATGGTATGAAATTAGGAAGCAACAAGAGGCAAATAGAAAATCCACAAATATGTGAAAACTAAACAACACAGTTCTAAACAACCAATGGGTCAAAGAAGAAATCAAAGACTATTTCAAACCAAATGAAAATGGAAAAAACATACCAAAACCTATGAGCTTCAAAAGCAGTTGTGACAGGGAAGTTCATATCAATCAATGTACATATGTAGAAAATTAGAAATATTTCAAATAAACAACCTAACTTTATACCTCAAGGAACTAGAAAACAAATTAAGCCCAAAGTTAGTCAAAGGAAGGAAATAATAATGATCAGAGTGAAAATAAATGATATAGAAACCAGAAAAACAACAGAAACAATCAACAAAACTAAGAGCTGGTTTACCAAAGACAAACAAAGTTGCTCAACCTTTAGTTATTCCTGATGTCTACTGATTGGAGAATTTAGTTTTCATTTAAAGTAATTATGGATAGATATGGAATTGCCAATCTCATTTTGTAGACTGTTTTCTGGTGGTTTTGTAATTTTTATAATTCCTTAGTTCCCTTTTTTCTCTTGCTCTTTTCCTTTGTTATTTGATAATTTTCTGTAGTGCTATCCTTTCATTACTTTCTCTATCTCTCTCTCTTTTTTAATATCTATAGGCTTTTGCTTTGTGGTTACCATGAGGCTTGCATAAAATACATTTGTATTCAATAATAGTCTATTTTAAGCAGATAACCTCAAACACATACAAAAGCTCAGTCTATATTTTATGCTTTTGATGTCACAATTTTCATCTTTTTACATTGTATATCATTAACAAATTATTGCAACTATAGTTATTTTGAATACTTTTGTTTATCAACCTTCATGTAAGTTATAAGTGCTCTACCCACTACCATTAACATTAGAGTACTCTGAATTAAACTAGTTGGCCCTTGGTAGCCACAGGTTTTGCATCCATGGATTCAACCAACCAGAGATCAATCCACAACTGGGAACCTGTGGATACAGAAGGCCGACTGTATGCGTTGTTCTACGCTACTTCATATAAGGGACTTGCACATCTATGGAGGATCCTGGAACCAATCTGTTGCTGATACACAAGGCCCACTGTATTTATTTATGTTTAACAGTTTTATATGTTCCTATGTTTTCAGCCCAGCCCAAGCTGCTAGTTGCCTTTAAACTTCTGTGATTATCCTCACCTCCTCCTCAGTTCTTAGCAGTAGTTGTGTGTGTCAAGACTCAGCAGTATCCCAAAGCCAGCATCTACATGCAGGCCAATTAGAAGATAAACCCTCTTGTAGCAGCTTGGGAAGTATGTAGTTAAGCCCCTTACAGGCAGAAACTAGGAGATGGGCATTTTTGTCTAATCCCTCTGTGCTAGGTCTGGGTGTATATCCATAGGGGGAAGGGTGCTTCCACACCTGATAACAACTATTTCTTTGTTTTACAGTCCAGTGGGGCTCCTGAATCCAAGCCCTGTCGGTCAGTAGAGCCAGGTGATCTTGGGGCTCACCCCTTGGACAGCTGCAAAAGCTTGAGCACCACCTGTGTGTGTACAAGCTCTTTCCTGGGAGATACTGGTAACTGGGTTTTATTATTACAACAAGTTGGAGAGAGGAAGTGGGAAAGGTACTTGCTGGTTTCCCAGCCTCAGGAAGATCTCATCCAGCCTTTAGATGCCTGCTAAATTAGTAAGTCCAACACTCAGGCAGCAGCTTTTATGGAATGTAGACAAACCTATTTCAGGGAAAGACTGGAAGACGAGTAATTCTGACTACTCCCTCTGCACTGATCCCTGCAGGGACAGCCACAGCAAAGGACTGTGAAATAAGCCAGTCAGTGAAAAGACAAATACTGTATGATCTTACCTGTTAGAAGAACCTAATGAACAAAATAAACAAATGAGCAAAACAGAACCAGAGACATGGAAACAAGGAACAGGCTGACAGCAACAAGAGGGGAGGAGGATAAGGGTAGAAAAAATGGGAAGGGACTAGTCCAGGACCCATGGACATGGACAACAGGGTGGGGATGGACTATGGGGGTGTGGGGGGGGTAGGCTGGGTGGATGAAGACAAAGGGGAAAATTAGGGACAACTATAATAGAATAACAATAAAATATTAAAAATAAAAGAACTGCTTCTTTGTTTGCTATAGTCTTCTGGGACTCATAGATAGAAGCCCCCTGGCTAGGGGATCCAAGTTCCCTCCCTCAGATAGTAGCAGTAAAAGTTGGGGTGCAGTTGTATAAACAAGGTTCTTCCAGGAGGTACTGGCAACTCTGGAGTGGGTTGGAGGGAGACAGCAAGCAAGGTATCCTTGGACTTCCCTGGTCTCTGGGAAGGATCACAGCCCACCACTAGCTAGTGCCTGCTAAGTGAGAAACTGACTTAGGCAGTAGGTTTTAAAGTATACAAATAAACCTCTTTCACAGACGGCTTGACAGAAGGGTAATTTTGTCTGCTCTCTCCCTGCTGACCCCTACAGGGACAGCCAAGGCAAGTAAGTGCTCATGAGCCCATTAAGAACTGCTTAATTCTTTGCTGTAGTCTTGTGGGTCTCATGGACACAAGCCCTGCTGACTTACAGAGCTAGGTGTTCTGAGATCCTGTCTCTCCAGGAGGAGTCTTAAAAGTTGGGATGCTAGAGGTGGAGTCCAAACAGTTCACTCCTCAGGTAGAAGCTGGAGTCAGGGGTACTCTCCTGACTGTATGGCCCCATGTTGGGGGGTATGGCAGAGTATGTCTCACCTTTTCCTGCCCATTTAGGTGTGGGTATTTTCTCATTCATCTAATGCATAGGAGCTGATCAGCTAGTTTCTGGATATCTTTCAGAAGGAATTGCTTTGTATGTAGCTGTGCATTCACTGTGTTCATGGGAGAAAGAAAGCTCAGGAGCCTCCTATGTCACCATCTTGATCAAGTCCTACCCCTAGATACTTTCAGTGGACAACAGTCTTTAGGAAGCAAGATCTGGATGACAGGTCCTTTAGATGATAGAGCTAGAAAATATACATATGTATACGGACATACAAACTGGGTGGGTTTTTTTTTTAATTTTATTTATTTATTCCCAGAGAGAGAGGAAGGGAAGGAGAAAGAGAGGGAGAGAAACATCAATGTGTGGCTGCCTCCCATGCATCCCCCACTGGGGACCTGGCCCACAACCCAGGCATGCTCTCTGACTGGGAATTGAACCAGCGACCTCTTGGTTTGGAGGCCCGCGTTCAATCTACCGAGCCACACCAGCCAGGGCATCAATTGGGTGTTTTAAAACAACAGACACTTATTCTCTCACAGTTCTAAAGGCCACAAATTTAAGATCAGTTTCACTGGACTGATCTTAGTCCAAGGCATTGGCAGAGCAGCACTCTGTACAGACTCTAAAGGGAAAACTTATTCCTTGTCCCTTCCAGCTTTTCGTGGCTGCTGGAATTCTCTGGCCTCTAGCTGCCTCATACAAATCTTTACCTGTCTTCCCATCACTGTCTCTTCTGTGTGTCTAATCTTCCTGTCTCTTTTAAGACATTTAGGATGACATTTAGGGCCCAACTAGATAATCCAAGATTATCTAATTGAAAGATCCTTACTTAATTCCATCTGCAAGGACTTTTCCAAATAAAATAACATAGGTTTCAAGATGACCATAAGTGTGAGGGTTAGTTTTTGGATTCTGACTCTATTCTACAGATCTATGCCTACCTTTATACAAGCCCTACACTGTCTTAATTGCTGTAGCTTTGCAGTCAGTTTTGAAATCAGAAAGAATGACTCCTTCGACTTTGTTCTTTGCTCCACTGATTTATGTTTCCCTTACTGTTGTTAAGAAGTCTAATGACCTTCTGTCTTGATTCTGTATCTGTAACTTAATTTTGTCTCTTTCAAATCTCTTAGGGCCCTGAGTTTTAACCCACCAATATGAAGTTTCATGATGATACAGTTTGAAAAAAGTCTATTGTCATCCTGGTTGTGCCAGGTAGCTCTTTACTGGTCCCTTCAATCTAAGTATTTGTATCAATCAAATCCATAAAATTTTCATACATGATTTTTAGATTTTTTTTTTTTGCTTCTACTTTCTGATCTCTTATTTCTGGAACAACCTTTATTAGTTTACACTTCTTTTATCTTATTTTTATCCTTATTGGATAATAAAGATATTATTATCTTTAGAAGATAATATCTAAAGATATTATTATCCAATAGTGATCCTATAGTATTTTTTCATTCTCCTTATTTCCGATCTTTACATTTTTTACTCTACTTTCTCTAAGATTTCCTCCAGTTTACATTGTTTTCCTTTAATTTTTATCAGTTCTGTTTATATTTGAATCTCAGAGACCATGTTCTTTTTTTCCTTTTTACTCATCACCAAAGGATATGTTCACTGACTTTAGCGGGAGGAAAGCAGGGAGAGAGAGATACATCGATGAGAGAGAGAAACATCAGTTGGCTGCCTCCTGTACACACCCTGACTGGGGATCAAACATGCATACCTTCTGGTATACAGGACAACACTCCAACCAACTAAGGCCAGAGCTTTTATTTCTTTTTTTTTTTTTTAATATCCTATATGTATTACATTTTACACATGCACTGATTTTTCTCATTTTTAAAGGCATGTGATCCACTTGCCTGTTTTGTTCCTATTTTCAGGCTTGAGATTTCCCACCTTGACTAGATTTGTCACTGAAGGATAAAATAAGTCATTAAGAGCTCTGTGAATACAAGTTAGGCTTTTCTGTCAAGCCATTTTATCATGAGAGTACAAATTCTGCTATGTTTTCACCCACCTCTGGGTTTCAGATTTCTCTAAAAAGACTCTTTCAAACTCTTAAGTGGAGTACAAGAGCTAGGCTGTACTGTTTTGGAAACTAAGTAAGGGAAAAAATGGCTAAAGTTGGAAGAGAAAGAAGAAGTCAGTCACAATAGTAAATATTTAATTTTTCACTTAACTCTCCCATAATGTATACTATTCAATGGTGCCTGGTGTCCCCCCATCCAGAATCTCTCTGTTACCCTACGTGAATGCTCAGTGATTTCAAGCTTTACATAGCCATTTTGTTTCCAGTTGGAGTTATAACAGTAAGAAGGCAAATGAGTTATCTGAGATGAAAACTAACCTACAGTATTATTTTATCATCACTCTTCTTAAAACAGACTGTGGACCCTGGTTGGCGTAGCTCAGTGGATTGAGCGCAGGCTGTGAACCAAAGCTTCACAGGTTCAATTCCCAGTCAGAGCACATGCCTGGGTTGCAGGCCATGGCCCCCAGCAATCGCACATTGATGTTTCTCTCTCTCTCTGTTTCTCCCTCCCTTCCCTCTAAAATATAAATAAAATCTTAAAAAAAAAAAAAAAAAAGAAACAGACTTTGGGAAGGCATTCAGTTTTTTTTTATTACAGAACTTTTTAGCTTTATGCTCAAGGGATAATTACAATGTTAAATTAAGACGGCTAAAGGTTTCAACAGAAAACAAAGCAGAGTGAGTACTCCCTAAATTTACTACTTCACCTGCTTAGTCATTGAGACAGCTTTAAGCAAATCATCTTCCTGAAGCTTATTTGTGAGCAGACTATAAAACCAAACAGTAGAGAATATACACACAGGCAGTATTTTTGTTTCTTTTTTCTTTTAAGCCCTGACTAGTCTGAAATACAGGGAAGCCACAAACCACCTGGACAACTAATGATCTTGCGGTGATGATTATCCTCACAGTTATAGTTTTCACAGAAGTATTCTTGCATTAGTATTCAAAGTACTGAAGAGCTGTAGACATGTTACACTTCTCTGTAAGTAAGTACTAGACAACTTGCTATGCATAACAACCTTTTTTTAATATACAATGGTTACAGAATGCCACCTGGTTAGGCATCTTATATACATACTTCCCTACTGGATAAAATGAAAAAATGTTAATGAATTAATATATTCATTATAATTATTAGATAAATAAAAATTATGATAATAATGATTTCCTAAACCAAATTATCTTTGCACTGCCCCACTATCTAATATCTGAGTAAGAAAAAAAGTTTGTGGGAAGGGGAACACCCAACTACTGTCCCTAAAATGTGAGGGGTGCAAAGGGAAAGCAGTGTAAATTAGGAAAAATTGGCCTTCCTGGTCACAACACCAACTGGGAAAAAAAGTTTAAAGAATGTAAATTTCATCTTATTTTAATAAATTTAAATTAGTCTTCTTTTATTGATTCTAGAGACAGGGGAATGGAAGGAGAGAAATGTCAAAGTGAGAAAGAAACATTAATCGGTTGCCTTTTGCATGTGCCCCAACTGAGGACCAAACAAACCTGCAACCTGAGCATGTGTCCTGTTGGGGAATTGAACCAGTGACTTTTTAGTTTGCAGGACAACATCCAACCCATTGAGCTATACTAGCCAGGGCTCATTTTCAGTAAGTTTTAAGAGTAATCAAAATTGCCACATATTATCTAAAATGTTAATTTACTTGCAACTTTTACAAGAAAAGTACACTATTTCTTTCATGTTAAGGCTTATTTCATAAATAAAATCTGAGTGTCAACAATGTGCCAAGCACTAGAGGGATAAACAAATAAGAAAGTCCCTGGCCTAAAGTGTCAAAAACTCATGGAAAGGCAAACAGGCAAACACCTACAATATGATACACTAAAAACTGCTGTAGCAGAGGCAAGTATGAGTCCAATGGGGGAATACTGAAGCTGCCTGGTAGAGGCAGGGAAGACTCTGTAATGAAGGTGATGATCTCTCAAAGAAGTAAAGGGGAGAGGTGACTAAAAAAGAATGTACTGCCCTGGCTGGTGTGGTTCAGTGGATTGAGAGCTAACCTGTGACCCAAAAGGTCACCAGTTCGATTCCCAGTCAGGGTGCATGCCTGGGTTGCACGCCAGGTCCCCAGTTGGGGGAGTGTGAGAGGCAACTGATCGATGTATCTTTCATGCATCCATGCTTCTCTCTCTTTCTCCCTCCTTTCCCCTCTCTCTAAAGATTAAAAAAAAAAAAAAGAATGTACTGTTGACATCATAACATGGTCACCAGACAGGGTACATACTCAGAGAAAAAAGAGTAAAATACACTACTGTTTTCATTCTAGAAAAAATGTTAAATGAAGGGGGCATAAACATTTTGTAAGTTTATGAAGCAAAACATTCCAAGGTCCAGACAGACTGAATTAAATGAAATTTTTGAACAAACCAAACAATATATACATACTCTGAATGGGAAAGAATGAAAAAAAAGTAGGAGCAGAACAGACACTTACCCCCCTTTGTAGTATCATTCTGGGCCTGGATGCCATGATGCAATGAGTTATGAATGGCAGAAAGAAGATCTGCTGCTTGAACCATCAATTTTTGAGCTTCTGCAACAGCACTGGTCTAGCAAATAAATCACCAAAAACATTCTTACATATTCTTTCACTGAAAGATATATATTAAATAGGAAAATCCTATAAACAATAATGAAATTAAATGTTTGTTGTAATGTCACTGGTTTTCACAAACTATTCACTTAATACAGGATGTCCAGATCCTGTTAGGATAGAAATTATTATTTTTTTAGTCATATCCATATTTGGTAGGAGCCATTAAAAAACTTTTTAACAATTTCTAGTTTATTCTATTAATCTTTTGTTTAAAAAAGAGAGATGTAGCCAATTAGAAAATAGCAACATTTCTACTTTGTCATTCATCAAGGTGAAACAAACAAACAAAAAACGGGGGAAAAAGTATAGGGGTTAGAACGATGGTAAAAGTTGACTCTTTAGTCACCACTTACTAACTATTCAAAAACTCATCTGTAACTGAGACACACACACACACACACACACACACACACACACACACACAAATTCACCATCTAGGACTTACTTTGGGATCTACACAAATCTAACAGTTATTATTTCTTGAATGAAAAAAAATATCCTAAAATTCTCACTGTTACTTTCTCCTTTCAATTCACAACCTATAACTACCCTATTTTTATGACGACATGCATGCCTGTTATGGAGCAGAATGTAAAATTCATGAGACTTTTTGAGAAAATTATCAGGACTACTCTGATATAAACGCACCAAATGTTGAGGGCTGTATATGTGCAACTGGGCACATTTCAATGGAAAAGTCTCAGAACCACTTCGATAAAGAATTCCATCTAAAAGAAAACAAAAAAGCCCCCACTAAAATAGGAAGATTACAGTAAATGTCCTTACCTCTTTCTTAGTAAAGGCAATAAGCACTGTGAGTAACACTCGAGTAAATTTCACTCTGCTGAATACTGCTAAACACTGTTGGTGCTAAAAAAATAAAGAACTGAAAGTTAAAAAGATGCAAAGTATGCCAAAACAATTTTTTTAAATACAGTATTTTAAGTTTGAAATCTCACTATACAACTTACTACATTATAAACACCTTCACTCAGGTTTTACATACCTGAAAACAGGAGATTCAGCAAAACATAACAAAGACTACTCTATTGAAGTAGAAACATAAGGCTTCTTTATCAACAAGGCTGATTTTTCCCTAAGAGAAAAGTTACACTATCATCTCCAAAACAAATACCATTAGTATTTTTAAAAAGGACCGTTAAAAAAGTACTTTAAGCTAAGTTAGAAAATTTAGGATCTCAACAAAGGATTGTCAACTTTTGATTCTATACAAGTTCTTGATTTTTGCCAAGCTTTGAGGTACCATTTGTAAAAAGTCATTTTTTTCTTCCTACCTCATAGGAATACTGAAGATTCAGCACTGAAATCATATATTTAAAAGAGCTGTATTATCATTCTATCAAAATAAATACAAGGGAAATAAAATCCCTTGCAATGTCCAATTTTTAAAGAAATACCTTAAAAAGGGCTTCCATAAATTATAACGCAGTTCATAAAACTACAACATTAAGAGGCAGACTTCTCTGATATTATCTACCAGAAAATAAGTTCAATTACTTCTAGTTCAACTTCTGGATCTCTTTCTTCTCCTTGTCGACTTCGAGTACTCTAAAATTTTAAAAAATATGAATTAAAACAAACACAAGACTGTAGAAGCATTAAATCATAAATATACAAGGAAAAGCACTAGACCAATTTATTGTAAGAATCTATTTGTAAGAAAAATGTCCGAGAGAGAAAAGAAGTTGTATTTAGTATTTCCCTCAATAGGAAATATTACTATATACAGAAAGTTAATCTTGATATAAATTACAAAGACCACACAAAAGAGTAAGGTATTAAAAGCAGCAAAAGCAAACAGAAAAATAACATAGTAAAAGCACATGGCACATGGTACTTCTTTCTTTTAAAAGATCTACTTGATGTTTTTAAAACTAATAACCCTACCAGGAAAAAAAGTAATGCTTACAAAATCACATGATAAAAATTAAGTCACATAATAAATACTGATCTGTTCTGCACTAAAATGCAAGACACCTTGTTAATACACAAGTAATATATGGCTGACTATTTTGACAAAATTCTAGGAAGATATGGTAGAAGAGCTGGTTTCTAGCACTAGAACAGCACTGACTAGTGGCAAGCCCTTAAGTAAGACTCAAACAGGTTACTAAACTTCTTTGGACTGTATTTTGCTCACCTAAATGTGGGGCACTGTGTGTATTTTACTGTCTAATTCAATGAATAACTGTAAATATCAAATAAGACAACAATGTAAAACTGCTCTGACAACAGTGCTGTGTTATACAACTGTAAAAAAAATAGTAGATATATAAACTTTTTTCCTTTTTTAATCTTTTTGGGAACCAACCAAATCATCAGGGTCATTTGGCTGAAGGACGTCATTCACAGAAGGCTTTTACCAGATTTGGGATACCACCATTTACTGAGCTTTTCCACTGCCTTGTAGACACTCTCCTAGCTATTAAAGATACAAAGATGAAGACAGCCCTTACTTCTGAGTAACTTAACAATTCCATGGTATTGTGCTACTCTTAAAATAGCATACAAAAATTCTAAAACGCTGGCCCGAAATTAAAAACTGAGGGTTAAATTTTTAATACTTGTGACATTAACTTATCAGAAGCTCCTATAATAGCCTTAAACTCATTACCAAAAAGACACAGCACACACAAAGGAAGTTGATGGTCCTACCTACATTAGTTATTTGTACTTAGTAAAGTTAACCTGCCATTTAGAAAACAAAAATCCTATACAAAAGAGAAAAAAATGTATATATACCTTTACTCTTCTTTGCATGTCATCCTCCACATCCTTTAGCATGCCTAGAAAGAGAGACAGTGAGGTGAAAAGGAAACAAATCCAAACATTAAACTTGTGAACTATCTTTATAAAGAGTATCACCTGTAACTCGAAGATCTGTCACGCTGTTAGCCATTTTAAATCCGTAAGTCATTGACTGAAAATCTTCCTAAAGAGAAAAGGAATAATTAGGTCCTTGAGTAGTAGCAAAACCTTTCCTTATATTTGTCTTATAAAATCACTATTTGCTAATAAGAAAAAAGTAGTGGAAAGTCAGCCTGCTTGTCTAAATATTGCTATCCAGCATCTAAGCTTTCCTTCTCGCTTTACCCTTAAACACCATATTCTAATACTGTGTCCATAATTTCAATTGCTTGCCCTTAGGCAACGCTTATGATAATATCACAAGGTAATCCCCACTTACAAAGTATTCTCACATTCACAGGTGAACATAGTAATTACTGTTTGATTATAAGACTGCAAGATTTAAACAAGGCTCTTACTTCAAAAATTATTAAATGCCCATTCCACTGTGAGGATGCAAAGGTTAAACCTTCTCAAACAGAACTACTCAAAGTGAAAACAAAACCACATTCCCACTTCAGCCCCATTCTGAAAAAAAATTATTCACACATGGATTCCCACCCCCAAAATCATTTAAAACACTACTGAGAAATTAACAAATTAAGTGGCTTGCTGACTTGCATTGAAGACTATTAATTTAAAATCATCTGGATGATTTGGTTAAGGCAGAAGCTCTAGTTAAGGAGTGTTTCTGTCATATTACCGTTCTTACAAAAATATATATAAAAGCCTACCATAATGGACTAAGAGGTCTTTACAGCAGTGGCCAGGATTGTAGCAAAATTTCTGAATTCTTAACAGACACATCAGTGACCATGCAATGCATGTCAGGTATTACTATCTTACAAACAGAAAGAAAACAAACATAGATTATGTCTCTGGTCTCTAAGAACTAGGTGTGTTACAGAGCTATAAGGTTATCCTCTAGGTGAAGTTTATACTGTATCTCTACTTGAACACCAAACAGGATTCTCAAATTTTGTGTCTAAGAAAGCATATTCTCCTAGTGTTTACCACACCGCTATGGAACCTCCATCTATCCAGTTACTCAGGCTAAAAGCTTGCACTTCAAGTTCTCTCATTTTCTCACAGTCCATATCAGATCCATCAGAAAACCCTGTAGGTTCTATCTTCAATTTCTAATCTAAATATCTCATTCCTTTCACAGCTGTCTCTATTTTGAGTCACTACCATCTCTCACTCCTGTAACTGTCTCCAGATAGGCCCCAACATTCCCACTTGCCCCTGCTACATTTGCCACCAGAAGTCAAACGGATTATTTTAAAATAAGTCATTTTACAGCACTTTCTTTTTTTAAAGTATATTTTATTGATTATGCTATTACAGGTGTCCCATTTTCCCCCCTTCACTCCCCTCCACCCTGCACACCCCCTCCCACCCACATTCCCCCCCCTTTAGTTCAAGTCCATTTGTCATACATGGAAGTTCTCTTTTATATTTCCCATACTATTCTTGCCCTCCCCCTGTCTATTTTCTACCTACCATTTATGCTACTTATTCCCTGTACCTTTTCCCCCCTCTCCTCCTTCCACTCCCCTGTTGCTAATCCTCCATGTGATCTCCATTTCTGTGGTTCTGTTCCTGTTCTAGTTGTTTGCTTAGTTTGTTTTTGTTTTAGGTGTGGTTGTTAGTAACTGTGAGTTTGTTGTCATTTTACTGTACATACTTTTTATCTTCGTTTTCTTAGATAAATCCCTTTAACATTTCATAAAATAAGGGCTTGGTGATGATGAACTCCTTGACCTTGACCTTATCTGGGAAGCACTTTATCTGCCCTTCCATTCTAAATGAAAGCTTTGCTGGACAGAACCATCTTGGATGTAGGTCCTTGCCTTTCATGACTTGGAATACTTCTTTCCAGCCCCTTCTTGCTTGTAAGGTCTCTTTTGAGAAATCAGCTGACAGACTGATGGGAACTCCTTTGTATGTAACTGCCTCCTTTTTCTCTTGTTGATTCAAGGATTCTCTGCTTAATTTTTATCTTGGCTAATATAATTATGATGTGCCTTGTTGTGTTCTTTCTTGGGCCCAACTTCTTTGGGGCTCTGAGCTTCCTGGACTTCTTGGAAGTCTATTTCTTTTGCCAGATTGGGGAAGTTCTCCTTTATTGTCTATTCAAATAACTTTTCTACTTGTTGCCCTTCCTCTCCTTCTGGCACCCCTATAATTCAGATGTTGGAACGTTTAAAGATGCCCTGGAGGTTCCTAAGCCTCTCCTCATATTTTTGAATTCTTGTTTCTTCATTTTCTGGTGGGGCGTTTCTTTTTTCCTTCTGGTCCACACCGTTGACTTGAGTCTGTTTCCTTCCCATCATTACTGATTCCCTGTACATTTTCCTTTATTTCACTTAGTGTAGCCTTCATTTTTTCATCTAATTTGCGACCAAATTCAACCAATTCTGTGAGCATCCTGATTATCAGTGTTTTCAACTGTGCATCTGATAAGCTGGCTATCTCTTCATCGCTTAGTTGTATTTTTTCTGGAGCTGTGATCTGTTCTTTCGTTTGGGCCTTTGTCTTGATGCGACGCCTGTTACATAGTGGGGGTGGAGCCTTAGGCTTTCACGGGGGCGGGACAACCCTTGTCACCAGGTTGTGACACTGTATGTGAGGCAGGGATCTGAGAGGGAACAATAGCACTTGCTCTGCTCTCTGCTGGCTTTCAGAAAGCAAGTCACTTCCCACAAGCAAACTGGACCCTTCTGGTGCTGGTTCCCAGGTGGGTGGGCTTGTGTGCATTCTAGGACCCTGTGGGTCTCCAATGAACTCTCCTGTGAGACCAGGAGTCTCTCCCGGCTCCTCAACCCCCACAGGTGTTTTCAATCCATGTTTTAGGGTTCTATTTCCCCGCGATGGAACCCTGGGTTGCGCAGTCCGTCTCACTCCCCAGTTTTGCCTGGTTTATCTGCTCACAAATGTGGGACTGCCCAGTCTGCCAGCTGCCGGGTGCACCGCAACCCTCCACAATCCCGCCTCGCTGGGTCTGCCCACTGCCACTAGGCCAGGAGCCCTCTCCGCCCGGCTGCCCAACTCCACCCCTCTTTCCGGTCTGGATGAATGTGTCTTCTTCAACTCCTTGGTTCAGTTTTCTGTCAGTTCTGGTGAGTTTTTTTGTTTTTAAATTGTTGTTGTCCTTCTTTTGGTTGTGCGAGGAGGCATAGTATGTCTACCTACACCTCCATCTTGGCCAGAAGCCCCATTTTACAGCACTTTCTAATCAAAACCTACTTTCCTTCCTCACAGGAAAACCCAAAAGCCCACCATGGCTGCTAAAACCCTCTCACCACGGGCTCTGGTTTCCCTCTCCAATCTCATTTCCTATCCACCACTCTCCTCTATTTTCCCTGTAAAGCACTTACACAGGCCTTCTTGTGTCCTTGAGACACATCAAACACTTCTCTTCTCAGGACCTTTATACTTACTGACCCCCTCTGCAAAATCATTTTCCTCAAAAGAATTACAAAGCTCCATCCCCACTATATTCCAGTCTCTGTTCTGATGTCAGTTCCTCATATAGATGTTTCCCCTGAGCATTCTCTCTAAAACAGCTTCCTCCCCTACTTTCTATACCTTTCCCCGCCTTTATTTTTCATAAAACTAATCACCACCTGACATTATATATGTATTTGCTTACTTGCACACTGACTATCCAAAAGAATGCATAATCCATGAGATCAGGGCTTTGCTTTATTCATTATTTTATTCCAGGACTTAAGAATAGTGCTTGGTACAGAGTACTTTTCAAAATATATTCAGTAATGAATGACAACTCACCATAGGGCCAGGGCCATAAATGTAAGCAGCCGGTAACTTTCCTGAGTACATCAGGCTGGTTACAAGATACCTTGGGGAATGGTGGAGACCGTAGCAAACCAGAGAATATATACTTCATCTAAAGGAAGTCAACCACTAGCTACCCTATTGTGGCCATGAATCAATGCAAGGCGAGTGTGGTAAGGTCTTGTAATTTTTCAGAACAAAAACCTAATTTAATGTAAAATCTTCCAATTTTTAAATATTGCCCATTTTTGAAAAATTAAGTAGGCTAGCACTGTGATGACAACACACAAAAACCACCTGTAAGCCCTATCTGTGAATTGTGAGTTTGCCAAGAGGAGTCTAAGGAAAAGCATTTGTCTGGGAGAATATCACAGGTCTGTGTAGTAAATACAAGGCTTGATAACAGGAACTTCACCCAAGTCACTGGAGGGCTGAAGCAGAGATGCTGGATAAAGAGAAGCTGCCATTAAAAGACCATTCTGAAAACTTTGTGGATTTAAGGACAAAAATCAAAGTGAAACCAGAAACTGGACACAATGCAACAGTCCAAGCAGGAGGTGATGGTGATCTGAGCTGAGATTGTAACTAAAAGTGAGAAGTGGCTGAAATCAGCTTATACCTAAAAAGTAAAGCGAACATGATGTGCCAAAGGACTGAATATGGGGTATAAGGTAAAATGTACAATCAAGAATCGTTTTTCAGTTTTTGGTCTGAACAACTGCTAAATGATAGAACCATTTAATGTAATGGGGTAGACTTGGGGAGGAACAGGATTAAAGGCAGAAATGGAGTAAAATGTTGGTTATATAAAGTTTTAAATTTTTTTGATCAACCAAGTAAAGATTTCGGGCAGTTACTAGCTTGAGTCCGGAAGTCAGGGGAGGAATCAGAACTAGAGATGTAAATTTGGGTTTCATCAGCATACAGTTGATATAAAAGCCACAGAACTAGAGGAAATCTACAGAAGGAGAAGGTATAGAAAGGAGAGAAAGCCCAGGAGTATTTCAGCATCAGGAGAAACAAGCACAGGAAATGGACTAACCAGTGGGGAAGAAAGAAATCTAAGACAGGGTTGTATCAGGAAGGTTAGAAGAAAGTGGATCAGAGTGGTCAGCCGGGTCAAATGATGCTGACAGGTCGAAGAGGGCAGCGTGAGAACAATGGATTTAGTAAGATGGATATCATTAAGGACCTTGTTAGTACCAGTTTCTATGTAGTGGTAAAAAGAATGTCCTGTTGAAGAATGTCCAAGTGGGCGAGACTGAAAAAGAGTAAAATGAATAAGGATTAATAGTCCATTTAAGGAGTTTTTTTGTGTAGGGTAGCAGAGAAATGGGATTATAAATACAAAGAGTGATGGGGCAAGGGAGTTTTAGAGTGATTTTGGCACTGTATCAAGGAAATGAGGACATGAGGGAGAGTTACAGAGAAAAATAAAGCAACCACATCCATAAATTGAAGGTCTGTATAGAAGTAGAGGATAGTAGGAGTAAGAGAATCAGAGTAAATAAAGTGGTAGCAATTAAAAGGGGACTGGTGTCTTCTTTTAAATATAGTGATATTAGAGCATGTTTATATGCCAGAAAGAATAATCTAAATAGTGAAGGAAGTACTCATAATGAAATACAAAGACAGGGTGAATAACTGCATTAGGTAAGAGGGAACAGAATCTAGACCACAAGTGGAGGGGCTGAGCTTAGAATGCCAGGGATACTTTTAAATTTTCACAACAGAGAAGGCGGAGTATATGGGTATCCACATAGGTTAGCACTTACGATAGGGAGAAGATGGGGTACTTCTAATATGTATGATTCCATTTAATATTTCATTAAGGTACAAAGCAAGCTGATAGAGAGAAGAGTTGGCATTAGAGATTTGAGGAGAAAAGATACGGAAAAGTCACCTCAGAGACTGAAAAAGCAAGTTCACCACAGCAAGTTATAGAGTAGGACTGTCACTAAGTGCCCACCTGAGATTTGCAGTCCTAAAATTAAAGTGAGAATAGACAAACATAAGAATTTTCCGTAGCAGCCTTCTGCTGTTTGGGTACAAGCCGTGAGTAGGCAGATGGTTGGGGGCCTTGCCAGAAAAGTGACACATGATGAAACAAAAGGGGCAAGGGAGTTTTAGAGTGATTTTGGTACTGTATCAAGGAAATGAGGACATGAGGGAGAGTTACAGAGAAAAATAAAGCAACCACATCCATAAATTGAAGGTCTGTATAGAAGTAGAGGATAGTAGGAGTAAGAGAATCAGAGTAAATAAAGTGGTAGCAATTAAAAGGCAGTATGATTGAATCAAGACTCTGGAGATGAGTAGATTAGTATGGGTAGACCATACCATTATTATTCAAACTGGTGTACTCCAGAGTAGAAGAGGATGCTATTAATAATCACCAGGAGAAAAGGTGTCAAGCTGAACTGTTCCATGGTTTGCATGGAACAGATACCAGCTATAACATAAAGATGTGCTAAGGAAGGGGCAGAGAAGAAAACTAATGTCTGTCTGGGTAAGTCTGGAGAGTGGGATACAAATTTAAAGATAAGTAGGACTTTTCCCTAAAAAGGTAAATAACAGAGAAAAGGCATAAGGAGAACCAGGGGGAAATGTATCTAAGGAGAAGAATCAAAGATATGCAGTGTTGCTGGCTTTAAAGATCAAGTCACAAGCTAAGGAATGCTGGAGGCTTCCAGAAGCTGCAGAAGGCAAGAAAGCAGTCCCTTCCCTAGAGCCTCTGCAAAGGGGCACAGCCCTCCAGTATCTTGATTTTTGCCCCATGAGATCTGTGTGGGAGACTTCTGACCTCCAAAATGCTTCCTCTGCAACTATGTCTGAAAAACCTGGTATGGCTGAGTTTGAGAAATTCAGTAAGTCAAAATTGAAGACAGAAATGCAGGAGAAAAACCCATTGCCTTCAAAAGAAACGACTGAACAGGACAAGCAAGCAGGCAAATTGTAATGAGGGCCCACACCGCCAACGTGCACTGTACACTCCACAAGTATTGTCTTCTAAATTTACTTCTTTTAGCTGTTTAACTTTGCAAGATGCAAAGAGGATGATGGATCAGTTTAAATGACTGTGCTGCCCCTTTTCACATCAGAGAACTACTGACAAGGCTGTACCTGCCTCTCCCATCTGCCTTTCTGGCTGGCAGGGAAGGAAGAGAACTTGCATGTTGATGAAGGAAGAAGCTGGGCAGGATGACAGTGAAATCTAGAGTAAAAACCAAGCTGTTCCAAGGTGTCCCGCAGGCTGTAAAATGCAGTTTAATCAGACTGACATTTTTGTTCGTTAAAATAATTTTAATTATTGGAATGCACAATTTTAATGTGTAAATAAAAAGTTTTAAAACCTGGGAAAAAAGAGAGAGAAAAGGCCTAAGAGCCAGAGAGAATCCTGTGCACTAGCATGAAGTAATGAAATACAGTAATATACCCAGAATCAGCTGAACAACATGCCAGGGAGGAAAACAAAAATTTGTACGAGAAAGAAAATGTAGGCATATACTACTCTGGCTTATTTGTCATTAATATTTACACAATCACAGTGTTAGAAATGAGTAATGACTTAACCAAAAACTGAAGGACTATTGGAGTAGGAGAGGGGGTAATGTATGAATGCTAAATACTTGGTAAAAATGTGCTGATACATACACCATAGTTAAAAACTGTTAAATCCTTAAACTCAGAAATTAGAATATAAACCTATTATCTAGGAATATGAAAATAAATAGCAGAAAAAAGTTAGAAGATTATGGTAATAGTATCAACAATAAAAATAAAGTTAAAAAGAGGTCCTTGCTGATGTGGCTTAGTGGACTGAGAGCTGGCCTGTGAACTGAAATGTTGCTAGTTTGATTGCTGGTTCAGGGCACATGCCTGGGTTGCAAGCCAGGTCTTCAATTCCAGGTGTGTGTGAGGCAACAAACAGATCAATTTATCGCTCACACATTGATCTTTCTCTTCCTCTTTCCCTTCCTTCTCACCTGTCTAAAATAAATAAACAAAATCTCAAAAGCAAAAAAAAAAAAAAGAAATTCTTTTTTAATAGCACCATTACATTCAAACTACATATGTATCAAGAGACCTTATGTTAAATGATCTTATAACACAAAAGTAGAGGGTGAAGGGACACTTGGAAGTGATGGATGTGTTAATGGTATTGACTGTGGTGATAGTTTCATGGTGGGTAGTTATCTCCAAACTCATCAAATCTTACACATTTAATATGTACAGCTTTTTATAAAAAGCTAAGAGAACTGAATATTAATACAAAATGGATAAGAACAGAGAATCACAAATAAACTTATGGGCTATTTGACTATGTATAAGTATTATCACTTCTATTAAAACACACACCCCAGGGGAAAATTTTTAAATAGCAAGACTGAACATGACCAGATTACCTATTTTCAAGAGGGTTAAGTGGAGAATGAACTAGAAGGAAAGACTGGGCCAGAAAGAAGAGTTCTGCCTACACTTAAAGCTAACAAAGGCATGAACTAAAGCAGGAACAATGAGAGAGAAGTAAAGAGTGACCAGATTCAAGATAAAAATAAAATAACCTTGATGTAGAAGGTTAAAAAAATAAGTAATCAAAGATAACATTCTAGGTACCATCTTTGTAAGACAGATTGCAAGAAGACAAGCGGTGAAATTACAGTTACCATTTTAAATGTGTGAGCAAGGTATTAAGAATGAAACCTCTTTAGGCAGCTGAAAATGTATCCACTTCAGGAGTTAAAATAAAGCAAGGACATAGTTGAGAACAAAATACACCAGCACGTAGGAACTTCAGAAGCACCAATTTCAAAGAAATGATTATGTCATTCTTATTTACTCATTACCATATCTCTTAAGGACTTTTACTAGGTAATTGATTTTTTCCTTATTTATAAAACTGAGACAAATTTATCTGGAAAATCAGGAAAGTTTAGAGGAAAACAATAACCATTCATATCATACACACACAGCATATGAGTGTTCTCCCATCCTCAACATGGTGTACTATAAAAGACATCTAATCTTTGCCCATAAGGGGTAAATAATGGTATCTCATACTTTTAATTTGCAATTCTGTTTGGTAAGGTTAATTATCTTTTCTTATGTTTAAAAACTATTTTGCAAACTATCTTCTGATTTTAAAACAATATTGATTTTAGAGAAAGGAAAGGAAAGAGAGAAAAAGAGAGTGTCGGGGTGGGGACAGAAAAAAAATCTGTGTGAGAGAGAAACATTAATTGGTTGCTTTTGGTACACTCCAACTGAGGATCTGACTCGCAAGCAAGGCATGTGTCCTACTGGAATCGAACCAGCCACCTTCGGCTCATGGAATGATGCTGCACCCAACTAAGCCATGTGGCCAGGACAACTATTTTCTGATTAAAAAAAAAAAATTAACGCTTAAAATATTTCATCTATATGCAATTTATTTTGCTGTTAACCAATCCCCTCCTTCCCCAAAACACCCTAATTCAGAAAATTAGGTCCTAAATGTTAGGTCCTAAAGCCCAAAGTGATGGTATTTGGATACAGGGTCTTTGGAAGGTGATTAGGTCACAAGGGCAGAGATGTCATACATGAGATTACTGGCATTATAAGAGGGACCCCAGAGAGAGTTCCCTCTCCCCTTCCACCATGTGTGGACACGGTGTAAAGACGGCTGTCTATGAACCAGGAGGCAGGCCTTCACTAGACAGAGATCTTGGACAACTTAGCCTCTAGAACAGTGAGAAATAAATCTCTGTTGTTCATAAGTCAACTAGTCTATGGTATTCTGTTACAGCAGCCCAAAGGGACTAAGGCAGATGTAAAATAAGTTGATTTTCAAGGGTGATAATCAATTGTTCCAGGATGATTTGTTAAATGAATCATTTATCTGCCCTACTGATTTTTGATGTCCTTCGGGTGTACTTTGAGAATGTAACTATTTAAAATAATTTTTATTTTTCTTCTCACTTATTAACTTCATCTCTTAAAAAATTCCACCTAATGCATTAGATTTTTCACAATGACACCCATGTCAATTCAAATATGTAGCTAACTAACCAGGGAGTGTATAAAAAGTAAAGAGTATTTCATAAACAACTCATAAGCCATACATTTAAATGTAGACAATCATGCTGGGTATATATTTAATTATTCTCACATACATAACATTAATTTAGAAAAATTTTACATACTATACACTGCACCATTGTAGGAGTCTAAGATATTTATTTTAGGTCAACAGCAATGTTAAAAAGAAACTACCAGTTTCAACAAAGGGAAGAATTACATAATCACTTATCAATAACCTCAAAGGCTATCACATTTCCCCTTAAAGTTACCAGCATCTGAAGCCTTGTTTCTGTAAGGAGAAAAAAATCTATGTCTATAACTCAGAACACTTCAACAGAATGTGGTGCTTAGTACTAATTAGAGGAAAATGTTCACACCCTCAACAGCAATTTTTAATCAGTGTGCCCCATGAATTTTTAAAGCATACAATACCTGACTATTTACTCAGGTGCACTGACCTCTTTTCCAGTAGATTGTCAAATAAAAACATGATAATAGCCAACATAACAGTAGCCATTCAGTGTGAATGAATCAAAATTATACCTATTTTTTTGTCAGACCAGCAACAGATACATTTTTTGGTGTGCTGAAGAATTTTAGTAATCAGTTTGTGTGTGCCATGAGATGAAAAGTTGAAAATCGCTGCCCTAAAATATTCCTCATACCTTTGTTTTCTGTAGTTCCTGCTTATCCAAAGACTGAAAGTAAAGCACTTCTGTATTTCAATTTGTAAGAGGCTTAAGAGAGGAGGCTAGCTCTTCTATTTTCTTTGTGAATCCCTACAATATCCAGAACAAAGTCCTCTGCACATAATGGATACTCAGTGAATGGTACTGACAGAAATAACATACGGTAAGATTAAAGTCCTTTCTTAGAGAGAAGTGGATTACTTTAGCCAATATATAAATAGCAATAGCATCAGTTTTTTTTTTTTTTTTAAGATTTTATTTATTTATTTTTAGAGAGGGAAGGGAGGGAGAGAGAGAGAGAGAAACATCAATGTGCGGTTGCTGGGGGACACGGCCTGCAACCTAGGCATGTGCCCTGACTGGGAATCGAACCTGCGATGCCTGGTTCACAGCCCACGCTCAATCCACTGAGCTACACCAGCCAGGGCGCAATAGCATCAGTTTTAAAAACTTTTTAACTATACATGTTACAAAAATATGTATCATAAAATCATTTAAATATATCGCAGTGAATAAGATGGTCAATGAGCTTCAGGAATTCTCATATTACAAAATCTTACCTCCTCAAAAACAGCAGCTTTATTTACTTTTTCCCTTGCAATGTCACAGATTTTCAAGATTCCCAGAGCAAAAGCTTTCATGGCAGGGTCTTCTATAAAGTCTGGATTATGAATGTAAAGGCATGTAAACACTGTCTGTGCTAAGGAGTGGCCTTCTAACCATGTTATCTATGAAAGAAATAAAAGAATGTATATGTTTAAGGTTACAAAGTCTGCAAAGTCTAAATTGATCCAATAGTCAAAGACTACAGTGCCACAGACCAAAATAAATATATTAATTGTAATATTTAAAAGGTGATTAAAGGGAAGGTCAGGAAAGACAAAAAAATTAGAATTCACTTTCACTGACTAAAGTCTTTCAAGAGCTACATACTATAAACATGATTAGCTGAAAGATACAAATATGGAAAGCAGTCTTATATATAATTCAGTTTACAATATATCTGGAGACTAATGGAGTTAGAGTGCCTCCAAAAAGAGCATCCAAAAGCAATTAATTCCACATGTAGTCAATAAAAATCCATAAACTAAGGAACTTACATTTTAGAACTAACTAGGTCCCTCACCACTCATTTAACTCTTTTCATCCTTAATACCCCAACCCAGTCAAGAGCATCATATCCCACCGAGATAACTGCAAGGAATGATACAATGGTTTTGGTGCCCCTGCCCCCCATCTCTAATCCAATATACCCCCAACCAGAGCAACTTTTGAAAACATAAAAATAATCATTCAACACTATTTTACTGTGTACTTACAATGGGCCAGGTACCAGGTGCTCAAAGCTGGTAATACCTATAGCAGCCCAAATTGAGTAACTATTATGTCCCAAGTGCTATGCTAGGTATTTTCATATATTTTATGTCCTTTTTCCTAACAGTTTGAGGAGGGTGGTATTTTTCTCCTTTTACATGTAAAGAAACAAAGTCAGAGGGTGTAAATAGTTTTACCCAAGTTTATATAGTTAGATTTTATACTAAGTCCAAGAATTCTGCAATAGAGCAAGACACATAGCACTGCATTACAAAATGAGAAATGCACATGAAAATTACTACAATCATTGCCTTTTTGTATTACCAGTATGAAGACTTACTTTCCAGATGAAAAAACCCTCTAAAGGCCTAACTCTCAGAGACAGGAAGACAACTATTGTAAGAAGTAGCATACAATAGTTGCTCAATTGTGGCAAAAACCCTCCCACTTCCCTCCATCTGTCGTATTCCACTGGGATGGTAAGCTGATAAAGAGTAAGAAAGGTATCTTTGCGGGAAGGAGACAGCTTTGGAGGAAGATGGACCAGGATCAGGACTCCAGTTTTGCCCTTTCCTAGCAATGTAATCCTAGCAAATAAGATGAAACCATGTGTTGAACAGAGCTGACATAAGACCTAAGTGAAAAATTCACACATAAAATATCTAATAGAAGTACTTCACATACTGGCAACCAATACTTACTAAATGACCATATGAATAAAATTTACATATTTCTAAAGACAATGATTGAAAAAAAATTTTTTTAAGGATGCTTAGAAATAGGCAAACAAAGAAAAGAAAACAAGCAGTAAATGAGAATTTTGCCACAATTAACCAACACTGTTTAGGGAAGACAACTTATCCGGCATTTTCTTTGTCTTCAAAAACGTGGCCAGTTTACTACAATTCACTCTAGATTAGAAAAATTTCTCTCCAAAGCCAATCCTTTGTTTCAATTCCATGCTTATTAATGGGACTTCCAATTACAGATTTGCTTCCCTGGATACCTTAAAAACAAAAAGGGTACCTACGGTAATGGCTACACTATTACCTTCACTGGAAAGAAAATACCCCCTTCACCCACAAAATGAGAACCTAAAATCACCAGATGAGAAGAAAAAAATGCTGTTTCTTATAGCATACTTGGCTTGCTAATCTTATGTACACCTTACTAGGTCAAGCATTACAGATATTTCATACTCAACATTGGTGTGTATACTTTAAAATTTAAAGATACAGGTAAGTAATAGTTTTCAAATTAACGATCAGTGTTACTTTAACTCTTACCAAACAGCAAAAACATGTATCCATTATCCCTATCAATTCCGGCAAGGTGAGGTCTTTAATTTTAATGGTACCATCCTAAAAGGGAGGGGAAACATAACATATAAAAAGAAGATTTTTTAAATGTATATAAAGTAGCATTTTGCAAATGCTATATCAAATCCATACATTTTATCTTTCAAAAATTAAGTATTTAGAAAACAATTCTAAGAAAACTCTACCTCATCATCGGATAAAAACTAAGATGCCAAATTAACTCTGTATTCTTAAAAATATATTTAAAACAGGTCTTAGGTAAGAAAAATGAAAGTCTTTTCCATCTGAAACATAAAAAACGCTTTATAAAGAAATAAAAAGCTAAACCAGCAGGTATTTTAAAAGCACAGTTCAAATTGGTTTCAAGCATTAATATGAATCATTTTAATGAATCAAAATTCACAGATGATAAAATAAACGTTTTTAAAAACACTTCCCTTAAGTTTATTAACTATACTACCTATAAATTTTGTTTAAAATATCGACTTACTCAGCAAATCTTTCTTCATAAAATATGCAAAATTAAACTCTGTGGCAACTATGAATGTATTTCTAAATCAATTATCAATGAGTAAACATCAAATCCACTACCACAAGCATTTTACTTAATATATTAATGGGTAAAATTTAATCCCTAAGCTAATTACTCTGGTATTTGAATATATACTCAGATGCTTTCAAAGATCAATTTTAAAAATACACACACACAAATTTAGAGCAAACTTTTATTGAAGACCTTAAACAATTTTCAGATTTCAATAGAGATACATAACTAAAGGTTATAACTAATTCTTATTTATATATTTGAGATACTTTTAGAAAAGTACAATTTAAGTTAATATGCTAAGTTGCATTTCTATCAGTAATCAGAATGCCTTAAAATATGAATAACAAACAGCCCTGGCTGCTGTGGCTCAGTGGACTGACTGAGCACTGGCCTGTGGAACCGTCATCAGTCCAATAGCCAGTCAGGGCAAATGCCTGGGTTGCAGGCCAGGTCCCCAGTAGAGGGCTCTTGAGAGGCAACCACACACTGGTGTTTCTCTCTCTCCCTCCCTTGCTCCCTCCCTTCCCCTGTCTAAAAATAAATAAATGAATGAATGAATGAATGAATAAAATCTCTAAAAAAATATATGAATAACAAACAATAAAAGAAAATACAAAAAACACAATGGTGACTACCTTGATAGCTTGTTCAAAATTGAGAACTTTTCGATTAACTTGGTTTCCAATCATGCCGGCATCCATCTTGGGATCCATCATTTCAATGGCAGACATGGCTTCAAAAAGACCAAAGCTGCAAATAAAAAATTGACCCCATAAATTGTTACGAACTAGTAAGCTTACCCAGATTCCCACAACGGTATAAAACTGTAATACTTTAAATAACTACAGTATTCTATGTATTTAAGTCTTTTGAACTTGCTTACACTTCTACTTCAATTAAATAACCTTCCTTTAACACAAAAATTCTTTCATGTACTTGTCACTAAAATTACTCAAGGAAAGGACCATTAAGTCACAGTTTCACTGATAGAAACATTTCATATCATAACTATGGTCAGCTGCCCTAAAACAGCTCACCAAGGTAAAAAATATATTTATAATTAGTTTTATTTTTATAGCTTTGAATGTAAAAGTACTCAGACTTCAAGGAACACTACTGCACATGAGAAAAAACTAATAGAAATATCATACCACACTATTTCAAAGGACACAAATACTTACAGCTTATCATGAAGCAGTTCTCCCAACTTTAATTCTAAAAGAAACAAAGAGAAAAATCCTTTGATAATACCATATTTAACTTCTTATGCTCAGAAAAAAACAAAATTTTAGCACCTGAAAAATGCATGTATATTACTTTAAACTTAATTTTCTAAGATACGGTTGTAATATTGCTACTCAATTACAAACACAATGTTTTCTACACGGTGAATATTTGGATACTAACCAGAAACTAAACTTTTAAGAGTAAATGTCCATCAAGGGCCAAAATAATCCAATTAGAATTACCAACCTAATTAAAAAAAATCACTAGTATTTCCTTGAAATAAACTTTTTCATAGAACTGATTAGTACTTCTGAAGTTGTTTACAAATCAGCCGTTGTCAATCTAATCTCTTCTGTCCCAGGAACAGTGTTAAAACGATTTTTTAAAATTACTTTTTATTTAAATAATATAGAAAACACTTGCATAGACAGCTAGTCAAAATGGTGTTCATTCCTTTAAAGCAGTTCTCAACCATAGCTGCATATTAGTATCATCTGGGGAGATTTTGAAAATTTCAAAGTCCAAGCAGCACCCCAAACCAACTAGGGGTGGGGTTTATGCAATAGTGTTAAAGTACTCCAGGTGATTTCAATGAGCAAGTAAGGTGGGAACCACTACCGAGACATTTTAAGTAGCTTAAATATTGATGGCCAAGTCCTGTGGAAGGTATAAACAACCAGTTTTCAAAACTTCGTAGCTAATCCTCTATTAAGTAACAGTAATCCTCTTATGTCATCATAAGTTAAATTAATAGTAATTTTTAACAGTTCCATGTACCAAAGCAGATAAATCCATGAGAGGCATGTATCAATTTACTACAATAAAGCATATGTAAAAGAACACAACTGCAGTTCTGAAAGATGGTCTGGGACCCCAAAGTCTGTGACGCTAAAATTATTTTCATAATAATACTAAAACATTCTCTTTTTCATTGTGCTGACATTTGCACAGATATTGCAAAAGCAATGATGTGAAGGGGAGGGGGGCAATGCTGAGCAAAATTGTTGTAGCTTCAGCACGAAATCAAGACAGTGACCCCAAGCTAAAGAGTGAATTTTTCAACTCCATGTACTTGCAGCTAAAAAAGCAAAATTTTAAAAAAGATTGCACTCAAGAAATCCTTGACGAAACAGTAAAAACTATTAATCTCAGAAGCAGGACTAAAATGCCACAAGGCAAAATTTAACAAAGCACTTGCTTTCCGTAGTGCCTTTAATTCTGCACTCTAGGTACCCTGCTTGGTTCATACTAGTGCAGGCCCTGATTAGGGTATTAAATCTCAATCTTTTGAGTACATGTCTTTTTAATATTCTATTTGACAAAATGGAAAGTATATATTAATACTTCCAGTGCATACTAGTGTAACAGGCTATCTCAAGAAAAAGCACTTGCACAATTATCACAGAACACCATTTTTACTCAAAAGAACTGACAAACTATAGGTATTTAGATTTGAGACTATGACATTGTCTTGAAGCAAGTAAATTTACTGCTCTACGGAAAAATACCTGACATCTGTTGCCAACAATAAAATTCAAGCTTTCAGGCAAAAATCAAAATTTTGGAAAATGTTTAATTTGCCACTGTGAGCTTGACAGTTTCCCAATACTTATACTTTTCTGATGATATTGTTGGTGATATTAACGAATGTGCTTTTTAATATTGTATAGTGAAGTGAGTCAACATTCAGAGGTTCTGCTTAACTCAGTGAACCAGTATTTTGCAAATGGCAATGCATGTTACAAAATTAGGCATGGATAAAAGACCCATTCGAAGTTCAAGACAGACCAATGGATTTTAATGTAACAGGACATGAAAAATACATTGATAGGGCTTCAGATTCCACATAATGAATCTTTAAGAAACTACCACCTTTAAAGACTATTCAAGGGTGAATATTCACAATTACCTAAAAAGTGTAATCCACCTTTCAGCTACGTATTTGGTGAGGTTAGATTTATGTCCTGTATTTTAACCAAAACAACCTGTGGTAACCAATTAAATACAAAAGATGACATGGAATTCAGGTGCCCCTATTATGCCAACATTAAAGAGATTTTCAAAAATATAAAACTCTCCTCTTTTAAGTTATTTTTTGTTTTGGAAAATACATTGACTTTTCATTAGAAAAGTGTTATGTTAACATGCACTGGGTTTATTATCATTTTCAAATGGATTAATAAATATTTTTAAATTTCTCCAATTTAAATTCGAATACAGTAGATATGTAAACATAACACACAAACAATAATTAAGAGTGTAAGAGTATAATTTTTAAGAATATAATGGGGTCCTGAGGCCAAAAGAATGAATAACTGCTATAATAATCTACCATATACTTAGGGTATATTTGGATACCAAATTGCTTCATCAAACTTTAAAATAAAACACTGCACAGACCTAGAAGCACGTTGGTCACTCTGTGACTTGGTTTCCTCATCAGAGGTTGAACTAGATGACTCTCATAAGGTCCCTTAGAACTACAGTGATCAGTTCACTCACTAGTAAACCACAGGCAGTAAACTTTAAAATTTATTCACTAAGCAAGCAAAGCGCCAGCACTCTCACTGCATGGCCAATGGCTGGACACAGAATCACGATCTTTTATAGCACTACAGACATAAATCACTTGGGTCTTGTCCAACTAGGCAGCAGTTCTCAAAAAATTTAGTGAGACGGCTAATGTTTTACATTTATCATTAGCAGGCAGGGCAATGACATTATCACACATCACAAAGTCTCGAAAATTCCACTGTACCCTAATAAGAGAATGTGAGTCAAAAAGGTAAGTCAATGTCTTATTATTACCATGAAAATAGTTTTGACCTAGCACACCCCAGTGGAAGTCTTGGAGATCCCACGGATGATGGATCACACCAAACCACTAAACTAAGTTAACACAATGATTTTTTTTTAGGTCACTTGTACTTTTAAGTTTAAGCCTTAAGTAGATGCAATAGTATATAGCTTAAACCACTCAGACCAAAGGAAATTAAGATACAAAAATTTTTGGACAATCTTGATAATAAACCACCTTTAATTTTATCCTTACTCCCTTGTAAAGCAGGAATAGAAATGTTGTGAGACACAATTTAACTTTATTTTGTCAATTACAGAATTTGATGACATCTTACTGAGAACATACTTCCATTTGCCTTGGAAATAAACAATGAATCACAACTTGTGGCTGGAGTGTGGGTATGCAGCAGTGCTGAGCACCTGAAGCACATGACCGTTCCCCTGAAGAAACCAGGACAGAAACATGCAACAATGCAAACACATTTTACCATCTCTTAAATGAGTAGATTTGAAGATGGATGCATAGGTAGAAATGTTTCACTTCCTTGCACAACCAAAAGTAAGATAACAACCAACTTAAAAACAATAAACAATCAGAACTGCCAGAATATCAAACTTCATGGAACTCCAACAACCAAGGAGTTAAAGAAACATTCATGCAGACCAGTAGGAGGGGCAGAGACAGGTGGCCAGGCAGGCAGACGGGACCTCCAGCAAGGAGACGGGCCACTCGGGTAAAGAGGGCTGGCTGACTGGAAACTAAAGACTCAAAACCTCTAGCTGTAAAAACTGTGGGGGTTGCTGCAGCGGGAGAAGCTCCTAGTCTCACACAACAAAGTTCACTGGAAAGTGGGGCCAGAGCAGAGTTAAATGAGCAGCACTGTTCCCTGTTCCCTCTGACACCTCCCCCAAAGACAGCCCCACAATACAGCAAAGGAGGTTGCCCTGCCCTGGAGAATACCTAAGGTTCTGCCCACTTACAACATAATAGGCGCACCAAGACAAAGAAATATGGCCCAAATGAAAGAACAGATCAAAACTCCAGAAAAAGAGCTAAGCAATGAGGAGATAACCTATCTGATGCAAGGTTCAAAATACTGGTAATCAAGATACTCACAGAATTGATTGAGCTCAGCTGCAAAATGAAGGAAGAAATGTAGTCTACACAAAGTGAAATAAAGGAAAATATACAGGGAACAAAGAATGAAGAGAAGAAAATTGGGACTCAAAACAACAATACAGAATAAGAAGAAAGAACCAGAACAGAATGAAGAAACAAAAATTCAAAAATATGAGGAGAGGCTTAGGAACCTCTGGGACAACTTTAAACACTCCAATGTTCGAATCATAAGGGTGTCAGAAGGAGAAGAGCAAGAAATTGAACACTTATTTGAAAACATAACAAAAGAGAACTTCCCCAATCTCGCAAAGGCAATACACTTCCAGGAAGTCCAGGACGCTCTGAGAGTCCCAAAGAAGTTGGACCCAAGAAAGAACACAACAAGGCACATCATAATTACATTAGACAAGGTAAAAATGAAGGCGAGAATCCTAGAAGCAGCAAGAGATAAGGAGACAGTAACCTACAAAGGAGTTCCCATCAGTCTGTCAGCTGATTTCTCAAAAGAGACCTTACAGGCAAGAAGGGGCTGGAAAGAAGTATTCCAAGTCATGAAAGGCAAGGACCTACAATATCCAAGATGACTCTGTCCAGCAAAGCTATCACTTAGAATGGAAGGGCAGATAAAGTGCTTCCCAGATAAGGTCAAGTTTAAGGAGTTCATCATCACCAAGCTCTTATTATATGAAATGTTAAAGGGACTTGTCTAATAGATCAAATACTACAAACAATAAAACAACAACAAACTCACAACTATCAACAACCAAACCTAAAAAGCAAAAAGAAAAACTAAGCAAACAACTAGAATAGGAACAGAACCACAGAAATGGAGATCACATGGAGGGTTATCAGTGGGGAGGGAGAGAATTGGGGGGAAAGGTACAGGGAATAAGAAGCATAATTGGTAGGCATAAAATAGACAGGGGGAGGTTAAGAATGGTATAGGAAATGGAGAAGCCAAGGAACTTAAATGTACATCCCATGGGCATGAACTAAAGTGGGGTGATTGGAGAATGCTGAAGGGTGGGTGGTGCAGGGTGGTGGGGGGATAAATGATAGAAGAAAATTGGGACAAGTGTAATAGCATAATCAATAAAATATACTACAAAAATAAATAAAATAAATGAGAAGATTATTTGTAAACTGGTATTAGAGATCTTTAAATACATTTCTACACATAACATTATAAATGATGATGACATTCCCAGCTAGGACCTATTGAATCCATGATATAACTGAAATCCAATGTCATTGTATGTTTTTTCTGTAAGGTGGCTCTAGTAGTGCTTAGGTGTCTTTAACTTCATAAGAAATCATTTTGTTGGACTGTACTGTGACAGCTGTTATGTCAGCCTGCATTAAAAAAAAATGATATTGATGAATTTTTGCACAGCCATTTTAATATTAAAGATGAAAGAAAATTTGCAATATTTTTTGGCATATTATGCTTTATTATCTCAAGAAAGGTAAAAATGCAACTGAAACACACACACAAAATATTTGTGTAGCATATGGAGAAAGTGCTATGACTGATCCAATGTGTCAGAAGTGGTTTGAGAAGTTTCTTGGTATTATTAACATTCTGGCCAAATAATCCTTTGCTGTGGAGCTGTCTTATGCATTGGAAGCTGTTAGCAGCACCCCTGGCCTCTACCTACTAGAAGCCAATAGTGGGAGATAGCTAACATACTCAAAATATCCAAATCAATAAAGTTATTGGTGAAAATGAAACATGTCTTTTATTTTACATAAAAAATGCAATGGACTTTTTGACCAACCTAATAGTAGTGATATTTAAACAAATCAGTTAACCCCTGGGTGAAAGTGGTCAACTGAGCACATGCAACTACTTTAAATTCCTCCCTGAAATCTCATTAAAACAACTAGAATTACTTTTTAAAAAGAAGGGTATAAACTCAAAGGAAGAAAGACAGGTATAGAAATAATACAACAAAACTGGGGAAACCTGGAAACAGAAAGACAAGTAGTTCCCCCACCCAAAATAAATCCAACAATGGAGAAAGTCAAAAACCAACCTGATTTACCACTTACCTCTGAAAGTGAAGTGCTATGCTCTGCGTCGGGCGGCTAGCAGCTTCCTTAGGGTATGTACTAACTAGCCATCAGTACCAACTCACTCCACCCCAACTGTGACAACCAAACTTGTCTCAAGACACTGGCAAATGTCCCTTGAGGGGCAAGATCACTACTGGTGGAGAAACTATGATCTAAAGTGATCCACAATTAACATTGTATCCACAGTTATGACGACTGATCCACAATTAACCAGCTGCCTACCCAACACATGCCCCACCACTGAAAATATTCTTGATTTCCATGAAATGAAGAAAATGTAACTTTCATTTCTACAACCAAAATCACTTAAAATATACTTTACAGGTTGCCCAGATCTTTCACCAAAAAAATTTCTGTCCATCTTTTTCCTCTTAGAATAAAGTGCTAACCAATTGCAAATTCCTAAAACAATGATTCTCAAACTTCAGTTCATGGATGGGGATGGGCAACCAAAAAAAGTCCATGAAAGTTTCATCAAGAATCTACAAGTATACTTCTTCTATAATTGTTAAATGCTATGTAATCGGTTCAATGATCTTTTAAAAAGATTACAGAAACATATTACAGACCAACTGGATAACATTATAACCAAGCATTGCTATAATTTCAGTGCCTAAACTTATGTTCATAATTATGCTGGTTTTAAGCAGTCACTGAAAATGACAGCATTTAATGTAATGCTGTGATTCTCAAACTTCTGAAGTACAAGATTCAGATATTTTTCTGGTTTGAAGAAACATGGCCTTAGAATATTCATTTATTCTTAAAACAAATACATATTGAGCACCTATAAAAGTTCTGGGTAAGAGAAGACAAAACAGAAAGGAAGAGAAAGAAAAAGCTTAAGTAACCTAGATTTTAAAGGAGGGAAAAGAAAGCAATAAAGGGTACTGGGTTAAGAGCTGAAGAAACGGGATGGAAAAAGAGGGTCTTAAACAATGGTACCTCTAATAAAGATGGACTGAAGAATTAACTAAGCCATCAAAGAGATAAGAAAATAGGACGAGAGATGGATCCATATCCTCCTAGACCAGAGCTTTAAAAGAATGGAAGTAATGGAAGCCAACCACAGGTTGTAGGCATCATCCTAGGAGAGCATGTGGAAGAAGGGAATCTGGCAGGCAGAAGAAGAAGGAGCAGTATGATTTCATGATTATTTATGTTTAAGTGAAATTTCTAAGATGTGGGTTTGTAATTCAGAAAGCACCTAAATATAGACAACCAAATGGAATATGAAGAACAGACTATTTTAGGCAAGATTTCCTAGAGAAACAAAGCTCAGAGTTGTTCTTTAGATTATTACATACCAGGCAAAACAGTGATGGCACCATACATTCAAAGTAATTTAGAAAGAAAAAAAACAAGAGCCTCAAGGTCAGTTATAGGAAATGTGGAGAGAATGCCTGCCATCTGCCTAATAGAAAATAAAAGAAATGAAAGTCAGAATCTGATCCAAAGGATTTTGAAGAGTCACTAAAAGAGTCAATAGAAATGTGCATGGAAAACATTGCCATCCATATGCAGATAACTTTACTGTACAAAAAAAGAAAAAATCTACCAGAGTCTAGCCAAATGCCATCATACTGTCACCAAACATGAGAAAACACTGCAATAGTTAAAGAAAAAGGATGTAATGATGTCTGTTTTAAACTTCGTTTTCAGCAAGTTGCTAGAACAGAAGTCTAAACTATAATTCAGGCAATAAATCTGATTATTTTAAAAGGGGAAAACAAATTGTTAATACCACAGGCTCAAGACCTGCCAACAGCCATTAGTATAATCTACATGCAAAGGAAGATTAATTCTATGTCAATTTTTTAGTTTCAAGATGTATACCTCACACTTGTGCCACTTGATAGAGTGCAAGAGCTAATTATGGAAGAGTTAATAGGATGGTTTAATTAATGTTGGCAACAAAATGACATACCACCTCCTCTCAGTCCACACGAAAGCAGGATTAACCATATCTCCTACTCTAAATTCCTTCCATGAAGAAGCAGATTTATTCACTGTTCCTCAAACATAAAAGCTTCATCTGGCTCTAATGGTTCATGTGAGTCTAGAATAATCCCCTTATATTCACTTAGAGAAACTCAATCACTCCTTTAAGGTCCAACTTAAGCCATATGCACTTCATAAAACCTTTCCCTTTTAGGTTCATAATGACAATCCTCTAATACACTTCACTTAAAATCAGTGCAAGATGATAGGCCTGATCCACTTAACAGCCTAAGATCTGCAGGCACAAAAACTACACTGTAACTTAAAGTTCTTTCTCTCTCCCTTAGGTAGACATATATGGGCAGTCACTCAACTAGTCTAATGCTCTTTCCACTCTCTCGCTTAGGCATACTTTAATTGGACATGCATTTTAAAATAGCCAAGGGGTAAGCACATGATTTATCATTCTGCTTATAATTCAAATGCCTCCCTTTCCGCCTGCAGATGCTCTAAGTCTTCATTCCTCTCCTTAAGAGCACTGTTCTAAACACACACCACCTCACCATCACTGAAGACCTAACCTTCTTGTTCACTAATATAGAAGCCGTCAAGGTGTGAATCCCCCCACCATTCCTCTCCATCCACTTAGAAACAAACGTGTATCTTCACCATCCCAACCTTACTTCCTCCTGTCTCAGTATGTCCCTGTTCTTCCACGCTCCGAGTTAATTTCTCTACCATGTTTTTGATCCACACCTCTCAACGTTCAAGCTCTCATTCTATCTTTGTTACTCTCTGGTATCTTAAATCTCCCACGACGGTAAGGCTCTTTGCCCTCAAACAACAAACACGCTCATTTCTCCAATCATTTATGCCCAAACATTTATCAAACTTACTATATGCTAGGAAATATCCTGTGTGCTAGGGTTACTGACAAGACCTCTACACTCACAGAGTTTATATTCCAGTGGGTGAAGCTGACAATAAACACTAACTGAAAATGATTTCTAACATTAGATAAGTGCTATGAAGTGAATAAAACAGGGTGATTCAACTGAGCTGGAGTTGGATAGAAGAGAAAGAAGGGGTGAGTTTGCTTAGATGGGTGGTTTTGACAAGCCCTCACTGGAGAGGTACATTTAAGTGGTCAGGAAGGAGCCAGCTATGCGAAGAACTCAGGGCAAAGTAATTTAAGATATACAAAACGAAACATGAAAAGGAAGGAGGACCACCACCGACTGTTTAATGAAATAAGCAGGACTTATGACTAACATAATGAGCTCAGTGGGGCAGTGGTACAAAAATGAAGCTGAGCCCTGGCTAATGTGGCTCAGTTGGCTGGAGGAGCACCGTCCAGTAGAACAAAAGGTTGTAGGTTAGATTCCAGGTCAGGGTGCAGGCCTGCGATTCCATCCCTGGTCAAGGGATGTACAAGAGGCAGCCAGTGGGTCAATGTGTCTCTCCCTCTCTTTCTCCCTCCCTCTAAAATCAGTAAGAATGTCCTTGAGTAAGGATTAAAAAAAAGAAGTCTAAATGGTAGGCAGGTACCAGATCATAAAGGCCATGGGGAAAAAGTTGGAATTTATTCTATATGCAGCAGGAAGACACTGGAGAATCTTAAGCAGGCAATGATATAATCTGATCATTTTCAAACTTCAAATAGACAATATTACTACCATCTTTAGGTCCACACAATCCCTGTTTCCACAGTTCAAAATTATTGCTATATATTCTCTAACCTTTACTTAAAAAGTTATGAAATAAAAAATTGCCTCAGCATCAGTATTCAATGTGTGTGTATGTATATATATGCTTTAAATGGAAGTTAACAGTAGAAGATAGAGTGAATAAATGTGGTTAACAAACTTAAATAAACCACACTCACCTATTGATTTGACTTATTGAGACAATGCAGAAATCACAATCAAGATTTCACCCTTTCCCAGATTTTGAACTTCTAATCCAAAAATTCAAACTCACCTCGACAAGCTTCTTCAAAATCTTGAGTTATGTCCACCCAGTTTGTATTGCTTTTTTCCATCTTTTCTGGAATACTGAGCTCCCATCCCGAATCATCGTCTTCTACAGAAGCTTTCATAACCATTATGCCTACAAAATTAATACTGGTTTAAAAGAGAGGATGTAGCTTTCAGGGCCAGCATATTTGCAACCATATGTATTTAAGAATTGGATGAAAATATTACTAAACTGTTAAAGCAGAGCTCTTCTGAGTTTGAGGCTGGTATTAGAAAACCATACCTTATTGTGAGATTTAACGCAATTAAATCTCACAATAATCAACACTACTGCTGCTCATTTACTTATAGCCAGTCACCTACCAGGGCTCATAAAGAGTTTGCCCTCTCGCTATTTAGGGAGAAAAATCACAAACCATTCATCCTACCACTGACCCAAACAGAACCAACTCCAGAGCTTCCAACTTTCAACACAGGCCATCAGTGACCAAGCCATTCTACAGGATCCCCTCTCGCAACATTTCAAGTCAAGGTGGTTGGTTCCTCATCCGCCAGGAGCTTGCTGGCCCGACCTCTACCTGGCCGACGGCACCAGGTAGCCTCGCCGAGATGCGTCGCCTGCGGGAGCACACGGTGGGGTCCCGCCCTCTAGGCCCACTGCGGGGCCACACCTGAGGCGGGAACCAGCCCCGCCCCCCCCACAGGTCAGCTCGGCCCGGCCCCACAGGGCGCGAAAGCAAGGACAGAGCTATTGTCGCACGAGAGGGCGGGCACGCCTGGTACCCGGTCTCTGCCCCGGAACACCGGTCAAGGCTGAGGCCTCGGTGAGTAACGGGCACCCGGGAACCCGAAGCTCCTACCTGAAATGAGGCGGGAGGGCCGGGGCCGCAGCGTGACCTGCCGTCCCCAAGGTTTGCCACACAAGCAGGGACTGAAGCGCTCAAACAAGGGAGACAGGAAGTCTCAATAGCTCCTCACGGGCAAACCGTACCTACTACTCCAACGGCTACCCGCGCGGCCACGCACTGCCCAGACCGCGGAAATCACGAAGCCTCCTCTCTGCCGCCGCTGTAGCAGCCGCCGCAGCCGCCGCCGCCCCCTACCCTCTGTGCTCAGCCAGACGGGCTGCGCGCATGCGTACGCCCGGTGCACGCGACCCCGCCCCCTCTCCCACACACTTAGGGACGTCGAGATCTGCGGCCACACCCCTTTCCTCACCACTGCCACCAGGCGGTCGGGAGCGGCCGACTTTTTTTCTCGCGGGAGTAAAGCCAATCGCGAGATCGGAAGATACCTTTCTACTCCGGCCTCGGGTCCAGTCCCTGGGTAGCGGGCAGGTCCTGGTAAGGGGCGGAGCCTAGGGCTGCCGAGTCCGCCCCACCCCGCGCGGATCCCTGGGAAATTCTTTAGAAAGGTGACGTGAAGGCCGAGGTTATAGTGGAAGTACGCCTATACCCTAGCATTGCGGTGTTAAATGAAGAGCCCAGCTTCTAGACTTCTACCGAGCTAGTGCTGCCTGACACCAGATTTAAGTGTTCAGGAGAGTGCCTAGGGGTTTCGTGAGGGAAAATAGAAACAAAATATCTTCAGGGTCAAGCCAGCCATTTTCTTTCAAACTCATACATGCTTTAGAGTAAAAAAAATTATTAGTAAAATAATGAGTTTTAAAGTGGGATAACATAAGTAGACTAGTAAGAAACACATCTTTACCACCACATACCCATTAAAATTTAAGAGGATACCAAATATCGATTAGGACGGGGAGCAACTGGACCTTGTATATTGCTGATGGTGATGCAAAATGGCTAAAACTACTTAGGAAAAGTTTGTCTTTTACTATAAAGTTTATCATACACTTATATGATCCAGCAATTCCACTCCTATTTACTTAGGAATGAAAATACGTATTTGTACCTTAATTTTCATAGCCTTATTTGTAATGATCAAAAACTGGAAACAACCGAAATGTTCATTGAATGGTGAATGCATAAAGAACTCTGGGCATATGACTTAATTAATAGTAATTATCAACAAAGAGGGATGAACTACTTGACATATAAAAACATGAATCTCAACGTTGAGCAAAGGAAGTCAGACTATGAGCAAAAGAGTATGATTACATTTATATGAAACTATAAAAAGACAAATCTAAACCACAGTGATATAAAACATCAGTGACTGCAGAGGTGGGTGGGGTGGGGAAGTGGGAGAGAAGTGTCAAGAAATGATTAACTGAAATAAGGCTAAGTACTCTGAGGTAATGGAAATGTTCTGTATCTTGATTATGGTGATCATTAGTTATATGGGTAGATGTGTGTGTAAAAATTCATTAAAATAAACACAATGTGCATTTTATTGTTTGTAAGCCAAACTTCAATAAAGTTGATTTTTAAAAAAACAGAGAACACATCTTTACGTCTGTTACAGGGTAATGTGTTTCCCTAAGGGTAGGAACTTTGCCTGTTTTGATTAAACTTGAATCTGCAGTATTTAGGGCAGTGTTTGCCATATAACATAATAGGCACTCCCTAGGTATTACACACTGAGAGTGAGAATGTGGGAAAGAATCACAATGATACAGAAATTTATATTCTTTCTCCAAAACCATTTGGTAATCTTTACAGAGGCCACAAGAAATCTAGAAAATAATGAACTGATTGCATCTAAGTTACTCAGTATTATGTATAGATTGTGACAAAAATGGGTACAAAAAAACACCACCAATTTTTAGAAAGATATTACCAGAACAAAACAGTCAAGTGAAATAAGGTTTTATTAATTTCTTCACTAAAATTATAATTTATTTGAAATTCAAGCTTATTTTACTAGTTCTACTTACCTCTCTTCTGTAAAAAACAGGTTTTTTTTTTCTGAGAAACAGAGGTTAACTTATTTAACTTATCCTCATCCTACATGCTTGATAGTGTTGAAGAATGATGGGCATTATAGACATTAGTTACACTACATGATGAATTAATAAATGCAAAGGAACTAATTAACGAAGGGTTGGTTCACCTAAAAAATCAATAGTTACAGAGTTGATGGGCATTTTTGGAGAGTTGAAAACTAATTCTTATTAGTCTAAATCTTGACTTATAAAATCCTAAGTATTCCTTGCTTAAACACTTGTGTTGAGAGGAAATTTAGTTTGATGTCATCATATTAACTGATGTCAGGAACAAATATAGCAAGGGTTAGATAAAAGCAGAGCCGCTAAAGAAAAAAATTAAAAAATGGGACTACATCAAACTGAAAAGATTTTGCAGGGCAAAGGAAAACATCAACAAAATAAAAAGACAACCCACAGAATGGGAAAACATATTGTCGATACATCTAATAAGCGATTAATATCCAAAATTTATAAAGAATTTACAAAACTCAACACCACTTATAAAATGGGCAAAGGACCTGGATAGTCACTTCTCCAAAGAGGACAACAGGTGGCCAATAGACATATGAAAAAAAAATGCTCAACGTCACTAATCATCAGAGAAATACAAATTAAAACCACAATGAGATATCATCTCATACCTGTCAGAATGGCCACCACCAATAAATCAACAAACAAAAAGTGCTAGTGAGGATGTGGAGAAAGGAGAAGTAATTCTTGCACTATTGGTGGGAATACACATTGGGTAGTCACTGGAAAGCAGATACGTCAAAAAATTAAAAGTGGATCTGCCTTTGGACCAAGCTATCCCACTTTTGGGAATGTATCTAAAGGAAGACAAAACACTAATGCAAAAGAACATAAGCACCCCTATGCTCACTGCAGCATTATTTACAATTGTCAAGATATGTAAGCAGTCCACGTGCCCATCAGTAGATGAGTGGATAAAACAACTATGGGCCATTTACACAATGAAATACTACTCAGTTGTAAAAAAGAAGAAAGTTTTACCCTTTGTGACAGTATGGATGGACCTGGAGAATGTTATGCTAAGTGAAATAAGCCAGTCAGAGAAAGACAAGTACCATATGATTTCACTCATACGTGGAATGTAATGAACAAACTGCACTAACAGGCATAAATGGGAACAGACTCAGAGACAGAGAGCAGGATGACAGTGAAGGGGGATGGGGAGATTAGGGACTTGAGGGATTGAGCAAAAAGGAAAAAGGACTCGTGGACACGGACAGCAGTGCAGTGGAATATGGAAGGGTGTATAAGGGGGCTAAATGGTAATGGGAAAAATACAATAACATTTTTAAAATAAATAAATAAAGGTCTGATTCTGTCATGTATATAAATAAGAAGCAGAGCCGCTTTTATAATTTCACTGTATTTAGTGTTACCACTGCATAAAGGAAATTAAGGGTGTCCCTAAAGGCTGCAGGCAATTCAGAGAAATGTTTTCAGAAAAGGAAATAGAAAAATTAAAAATATCCTACTGTATCATGTAACAGAAACATGATACTATTTTTTATTAAGTACAGGCAATATCAGTTTAGTTAGTTCAATTGTATTTACATTCTCTTTTTTAAAAATCTTATTTTTATGTACCTTAAGAATACTCAGTAATCCCATAAAGTTATTAAAAAGTTAAACTTCTATAGTAGGGAATAATATATAACCATCTTCTCTATAATGTTTATAACGTAACATTATAGATATAGTCTTCTCACACATATATTGTTTAAAGATTTTATTTTTTTTTAGAGGAGAAGAGACAGAGAAAGAGGAAAGAAACATCAATACAGGAGAGAAGCATCAGTTGGTTGCCTCTCATACATGTCCCGACCAGGAACTACACCCAAAACCCAGGCATGTGCCCTGAGCAGAAATCAAACCATGGACCTTTCGATTTGCAGGACTATGCCCAACCAACTGAGTCACACTGGTCAAGGGTCATACACATTTTTAATTAGTTATTCCTACTATCCATTATTACTACTTGTTACTATTAACTAGTTATATTGTTTTGCTTAAATAAGTGCATATAAGGAATAGAAAATTAAATACAGAATATATAATTTCAAGAAACATCTGTTTTTCATAATTTTATGTGAAAGTAATAACACTGGTATATATATTATATATCTTTCTTTTCCTCATATGGCTGTGTTCGAATCGACTGTTTAAAAAGTTAGTTACCTTACTTCATTGAGTGAATGTACCATAACTTATTCAACCTATTCTCTGTTGGGGGACATTTAGGTTGTTTTCAGGGTTTTACCATTATAAATGATACTACCATGAGTACTTACGTGCATACACCTTTTTATAGTTTTGTTTGTGATCTTAGGGCTAAATTTTTCTCAGCAGAATTTGGGTATATATGTGTATGTAATTTTGTCTAAGTATACACACATATGTAATTTTGCTATTGCCAAAATCACCCATAATAAGTCTGTTCCTTTTTCACATTTTCATCAGCAACATGTGACAGTGCTCATTTTTTCACAGCCTCATCAATAACGTGGTTGAAGTTTTGGAAGTTTGCCAAATTGTTAAATGATATCTCAGTGTAGTTCTAATTTGCATTCTCTTATCTAATTCTCACTCTCTTATGGGTGAGGTAGAACACTTTTTTAAAGGATAATTTGCATATTTTGTCTGGTATATCTACTCTCATGTCTAGCCCATTTTTGTAGGCTTATAGTTTATTTTCTTTTTTACTTTTAGGAATCTCTGTATATTAACTGTTTGTGATTTAAGTTGCATTTTTAAAGTCAATGTATCATTTATCTTTTTACTTTGATTTTTGGTTGTTTTGTTTTATTTTGTTTGCATTTGTTACCTGAGAGTATTTTTTAGTCAAGTTTATCAACAAAGATGTCATTTGGAACCATGGATTCTGAGATCTCATAAGAGGATGGTATCAAGGGGGAAGTAGACTCAAAATTGAGTCTTGAGGAACCCCAACATTTAGAAATCAAGTAGAGGAAGAAGACCTAGTGAAAGACTGAGAATAAAGACTGAATCAGAAGAAAATAAAGGAGAGTGATTCACCAAATCTAAGATATCAGCTCCCAGATATCCCTTTAATATCAATACATGCATGTAATATAATTTATAACATTGTTTTCTTTATAAAAAATCTTTTCAAAATTCCAATAAAATGATTTTCAATCAGTTTCCTGCACCTATCAAGTGAATTCTTTTTTATTAAAAATAGATTAATATGTATGTAGATTTCTTATATTCCGTTAATGAATTGTCTAATGCATAGATATTGAAATTTTTCTTAAAATATTTTATCTATTTTTATTTTAGAGAGGGGAAGGGAGAGAGAAAGAGAGGAACATCGATGTGTGGTTGCCTCTTGTGCGCCCCCACTGGGGACCTGGCCTGCAACCCAGGCATGTGCCCTGACTGGGAATCTCCCCAGCTACCCTTTGATTCGCAGGCCAGCACTCAACCACTGAGCCACACAGCCAGGGTGATATTGAAACTCTTAAACTTCTGTCAAAAGGGAAGTGAGCATAGCAGACATACCAACCAACTGCAGATAAAATATGAAATTAATGACTTGGAAAAGAAAATGAAGGATAAAGCAATACTGAAAAACAAGCTTATGAATGAGATAAACTTTAGATCCTAATTGCAATATGGTATAAACAATTTGAAACTATTGAGCAAATTTAAACACTGACTGGATATTTGATGTTAACAAATAAAATCGTTTGGTAGTATAATATTGTAGTAACCTTTGAAAAAGCAACAATCTTTTTTTTTATGAGATCCGTGCTGAAGTATTTATAAACAAAAAGATGTGATGCTTAGTATTTGCTTTAAAATCATCCTGTGGGGCTGATGATAAATGGGTGGGTAGAGGGAGGTGCTCTCATGTGGTCTGTAGAACAAATCTTCAATAAGATTTGTTGATAATGAGAGATGGTGATGAATATGAGTTCATTATACCATTATACTTTTGTGTTTAATTTTCTATAATAAAAGTTTGCTTTTTTTGCCTCTTTTTAAGTATTTTTTATTGATCATGCTATTAAGTTTTCCCAATTTCCCCCTCATATCCTCCCTCTGCCCTGCCCCCCAACCCTTCAGCATTCCCCCCCTTAGTTCATGTCCATGGGTTGTACATGTAAGTTTTTTGAGCCCTCTGTTTCCCATGACATTTTTTATCACTCCCCATCTATTTAATGCCTACTAATTATGCTTCTCCTTCCCTGCACCTTCCCCCCCATTCCTCCCTTCCCCCTCCCCACTGAAA
>PVIA01007036.1:0-88696 GCA_004024845.1 Tonatia bakeri
TGAACTCCTTTAACTTGACCTTATCTGAGAAGCACTTTATCTGCCCTTCCATTCTAAATGAAAGCTTTGCTGGATAGAGCAATCTTGGATGTAGGTCCTTGTCTTTCATGACTTGGAATACTTCTTTCCAGCCCCTTCTTGCCTGTAAAGTCTCTTTTGAGAAATCAGCTGACAGTCTGATGGGAACTCCTTTGTAGGTGACTGTCCCCTTATCTCTTGCTGCTTCTAGGATTCTCTCCTTCATTTTTACCTTGACTAATGTAATTACGATGTGTCTTGGTGTGTTCCTTCTTGGGTCCAATTTCTTTGGGACTCTCTGAGCTTCCTGGACTTCCTGGAAGTGTATTTCCCTTGCCAGAATGGGGAAGTTCTCCTTCATTATGTTTTCAAATAAGTTTTCAATATCTTGCTCTTCCTCTTCCCCTTCTGGTACCCCTATAATTCAGATGTTGGAACGTTTAAAGATGTCCTAGAGGTTCCTAAGCTTCTCCTCATTTTTTTGAATTCTTATTTCTCCATTCTTTCCTGTTTGGTTATTTGTTTCTTCCTTCTGGTCCACTCTAGTGTTTTGAGTCCCAGTTTCCTTCCCACCACTATTGATTCCCTGTGCATTTTCCTTCACTTCTCTTATCGTAGCCTGCATTTGTTCATCTAATTTGTGACCAAAATCAACCAGTTCTGTGAGCTTCCTGATCACCAGTGTTTTGAACTGTGCATCTGATAGGTTGGCTATTTCTCGGTCGCTTAAAAGGATGAGTTCTGGGGCTTTGATTTATTCTGTTTGAGCCATCTCTCTCTCTCTCTCTCTCTCTCTTTTTTTTTTGGTCTGGTCGTGCCTGTTACACTAGGGAGCGGAGCCTAAGTGTTCACCAGGGTGGGGCACCCCAGTGGCTGGGTTGTGACGTTGTATGTGGGGGTGGGGTCGAGAGGGAATAATGGCGGTTGCTCTGTTCTCCGTGGTACCTCAGTCCCTTCTGCTGCTTCCCCCCAAGCAAACTGGGCCCCTCTGGTGCCAATTCCCATGTTGGTGGGCTTGTGCACACCGTAGGGCCCTCCAAGGACCTCTCCTGTGAGGCTGGGTGTCTCTCCCTGCGCCTCAATTTCCACAGGCGTCTGTGATCAGTGTCCCAAGGCTCTATTTCCCAGCACTGGGATCCTGAGTTGTGCGCACTGCCCTGCTTTACAATTGCTGCCTCACTGGGTCTGCCAGATGCCACCCCTCTGCCAGGGCCTGCCAGTTGCCGCAAGCACACTCAGGGTCCACTCGCTGTGGTCTTGCACTCCCCAGATGCCTTACACATCCTCGGATGCCTCTATGCACCCGGTCCCAACTCTGCTCTCTGCACTGCGACCTGTGCCCAGCTGCTCAACTCCGCCCCTCCTACCGGTCTGGATGAACAGGTCTATTTCAACTTCTTGGTTGTCTGACTCCCATTTAAATCAATTTTCTGTCAGTTCTGGATGTTATTCTGCTTCTAAATTGTTGTTGTTCCTATCTTGGTTGTGTGTGGAGGTACGGTGCACCCACCTGTGCCTCCATCTTGACCGAAAGTCCCAGTTTCTAAAAATTTTTCTGTAGAAAATTAATTGTTAAGGAGATTAAGACTGTGAGGAAAATTAGGTAAATCAAGGTTATAATTAAACTAGAAAAATAAATATTTCCTTAGACATTTATTAAACTAAGTAATACATCTAGCGTATTATGCATCTGAAATTACTAATTAGTTTCCATCCAGCCTTTCTTCCTTTTAGGAGAACTTTTTAGAATTTCTCTGTTATTAAATTTCAGCAAGATGCCTGATTATTTTATTTATTTTATAGCACATGATATTCATTATAAGAGCCTTTTCCCCCATTTTTTTAGTTCTTATCATTACATTTCAAATTTTATGACTGTAGTAGTTGACTCCAACTATCTAGTCCAAAATGATTTAAAAAAAAAAGAAAAACAGCATAACTTAATAAGAATTAAGTAAAGTTGTTTGGGCTCTGAGGTTGTTCAGATTTGGATTCAGAACCAGCTTTGCCACAGAATAGCTGTGTGACCTTGAATAAGTGAGATAACTTCTTAAGTTAGGTTTTCTTATATATAAATTGGTGAGTGCTTCACCATTAGTGCTTCAAAGACTGTGGAGAAATTAAATAAACTTGAACATGTAAAGTTAACAGCCCAATGCTTGTCACATAATACATGTTAAATAAATGTTAACCAATATTATTATTAAGATGTTTGTCAATATCTCTTCACTGTGAAGAACAATGGTTCATCTGGTTGATGGAAGTAAGAATATAGTGAAGATATTTGTGGAAGTGAGGACTATACGTACGTCCTGGGAATTCAGGAAAAGCTAGGGAGTTGGGCCTCACAGACACTGGCAGTCACTCAGGAACCAGCGACATGCAGTGAAGAGTCACTGATCTGAGATCCTCTCACTGACTTGACTAGTTCAGGGATCCCATAATTGCAGTCACTCAGCATCCCTTCATCTGCACTGCTACCAGTCCTATTTCTATTCACCAGTTTGTCAACTCTCTTGTGAATCCTTTTGATTTCAGCTTACTTCAACCTCTGCTTGTTCATAACTGGTTCTTCAACTTTTCTAATAACTCAAAGCTTCAATTTACTAACAATTTGTCAATTACAAGTCAGATTTCTAGGTGGTAATGTCAGCCAAGCCTACAATATCCCTATTTGAATAGAGTTCTGTGTCAACCTCTTCATAAGCCATAAACTCATCTAAAATTAGTTGCCTTGGGGTTCCATGTTCATTCCTAGTCCCAGTCAGCTAAAATGGGAGAACTGGGATTGAAGGGTTAGGGAAGGAAGCAGAGGCCATGTGCTGGGAAACATGACTACGCTCTTAGCAGGAGTCACAGGCTGTGTGTTTTCCCCAAAAGGGGCTGTAGGGTGACTGGCTTGTCCACAAGCTCTACTTTGGGTACATCATATCTAATTTACTCAACATAGACAAAAGGGAATATATCACTCTTTCCCCCCTCCATTCATAGTTATTTTACTATTTTGGTTGGTTTTAAGTGCTGCAAAATGGGGAACTTATTGGCTGAAAGAATCCAGAAATATTTTAAAAAGTAGATGCCCAAGCGCAGTCTTTCTTTCCATATTATTTTGCTCCTTATTTCAAAATTATACCCTATGTCTTCCTTTTCTGATCCATGTAAATTGTGACTGTAACCTTAAATGATCTAATAGTATCAGAATGACCTCTTTCTGGTTTGCATAACACTTGACCCATATGTGTAATGGTTTATTTTTAGCGCCTCTAGGCTTCATTCAAACTCCTTTTGCTTCCTTAAATTCTTAATTTTTTACTTCCTTTAATCTCAGGATTCATGTTACTTCCCTTTCTGTATTATTCTTCTTTCAGTAACTTAGGTCTTCCATGGTGCTTTTCATTTACTTTGGGCTTTATTACCATGAATTTTCCTGTGAATCCTTTCCTCCTACTTGTTCCCTTTTAGTCACTGAGTTCCTGCAGTTTTCTCTCCCACTGGCTCAAAGCAAGAGCGTCTCTGCTGCAGTAAGGAGTCTTGGCACTCCTCCCTCAACAGAGGTGCATTGCAGCAACCACTGTCTGCTTTTTCTTAGTCATTGTTTTTAATCTACACCCTTTCCCGACATCCACCTTCTTGTTTAATCCAATCTCTTCTATTGCCCCCTTTACTCCCTTCTTGTTTTACAGAATCAGTTAATTCACCTGAATTCAAAAGGCAAATGATACCAGGTATTTCCTGTCTTAATATGCTAGGTAGGGCTGCTATAACAAAGCACCATAGACTGAGAACTTAAACAAAATAAATTTATTTTCTCACAATTCTGGTGGTTGGAAGTCCAACATCAAGGTATCAACAGGACTAGTTTTTTTTCTGAGGCATCTGGCATGTGGATGGCCATATTCTCTGTGTCCTCACATGGTTTTCTCTCTGTGCCTATGTCCTAATTTGTTCTTCATGTGGGCACCAGTTGTATTAGACTAGACCCTACTTTAGTGACTTCATTTGAACTTAATCACCTCTTTAAAGACCCATGCTGTGTCCAAATATAATCATATCCCAAGGTACTGGGGGTTAAGACTTCAACATTCAATTGGAGAGGGACATAATTCGGCCCATAATACTGCCTGTTTTAAAATACAGGTCAAACATTTCCTCTTTCTCCATGACCTTTCCTGACAGAAAATCCCACAGCAATTTGATTCTTCTAGAACTTGTATGGAAGTTACTATCCTGACCATCTATTTGGTAATCAGCCATGTGTTCTCTTATTGAACATCTCTTGTTTTGCCACATTAGTTATTATGTGTGATTTGTGTTGTTAATCTTTTTATGCACTTTTTCACAAATAGGGTAGATGAAGATGAACTATACCTCTCACTCTCTGGCTCTCCATAATACATGATCTAGTACTTTGTATGCTGTTTGTTCTCAATAAGTAAGTTTGACACTTTAGTTTCTAGATTGTCCTAAGTTCAAAGAACTGTAAAGCTTGCCACCAATTAATTGGGGTCAGTTAATTTCTAAAAAAGGGTTCTCTTTTGGAAAGGGCCACGTTGAGTGAGATTAACAAGAACCCAATCAGGTAAAACCAGAGAAGTGATGCAATATGCTTGAGATTGATTCTATAGAGGTCAAAATCAGCTGGGATTGCTGGTAAGGTTTGGATTGAGTCAGTTCAGGACCAGGTCCTTAATAAGATGGTGGTCAGAGAGCAGATGATGGAGTGCATCTAATTGGGAAGACGAGTTTGGGGCAAAGACACACCCAGGTGTCAAGTTAGGCTTTTGTTTGTGGAGCAGGGAGAAGGGCTCAGTCAGTGGATAGCACTTTGGTGAGTGTGAGAGAGAAACTCTGCCTTAGTGCTCAGCTGATCAAGGATTACTTTTTACTGAATGATTCACTGTCACGGCTCACAGTTGTTACGATGACTCATGTACAAGATGTCATCTCCCTAACTGGGAAAAACTCTCCCTGGCCCAGTGAGTGTGGCTTTGAAGAGACCCTTAGTCTCTAATCACTAGAGGCCTCTCCCACCTGTGCCTCAGTCCCCTGCCAGCGGGCACTGCTGTCTCTCTCCAGTGTTCCCAATGCCCACCCAAAAGTACGGGGCTTGCAGTCTTCTCCCATCTGGCCACATCTGCATCACTAACCATGCTTCTCACAGAGCAACACATAATTTCCTTTCTCCTGACAGGGCCCTTGCCCTTTATTGCCTTATTTTCTCAAATCTGGTTATCTAAAACCATTTCTCATGTTTTTGTAAGTATATTTTATTGATTATGCTATTAGTTTTCCCAATTTCCCCCCCTCCACCCTGCATCCCCAACCGTCTAGTATTCTACCCCTCCTTATTCATGTCCATGGGTTGTACTTATAAGTTCTTTGAATTCTCTGTTTTCTATACCATTTTTGACCTCTTCCCATCTATTTTATGCCTACCAATTATGCTTCTTATTACCTGCACCTTTCCCCCTCTATTTCTTCATTCCCCTTCCCCACTGAAAACCCTCCATGTGATATCCATTTTTCTGATTCTGTTCCTGTTCTAGTTGTTTGCTTAATTTTTGTTTTTGTTGTTTTTCTTTTTTTTTTAGTTTCATTTGTTGATAGTTGTAAGTTTGTCGTCATTTTACTGTTCGTAGTTTTTGATCTTCTTCAGCTTCTTAGTTAAATCCCTTTAACATTTCATATAATAAGGGCTTGGTGGGGATGAACTCCTTTAACTTGGCCTCATCTGGGAAACACTTGATCTGCCCTTCCATTCTAAATGATAGCTTTGCTGGATAGAGTAATCTCAGATGCAGGCCCATGCCTTTCATGACTTGGAATACTTCTTTTTAGTCCCTTCTTGGCTGTAAGGTTTCTTTTGAGAAATCAGCTGATAGTCTTATGGGCACTCCTTTGTAGGTAACTCTCTCCTTTCCTCTTGCTGCTTTTAAAATTCTCTATCTTTAATCTTGGGTAACTTAATGATGACATGCCTTGGTGTGTTCTTCTTTGGGTCCAACTTCTTTGAGACTCTCTGGGCTTCCTGGACTTCCCGGAAGTCTATTTCCTTCACCAGATTGGGGAAGTTTTCCTTCATTATTTGTTCAAATAAGTTTTCAATTTCTTGCTATTGTTCTTCTCCTTCCAACACCCCTATAATTCAGATATTGGAATGTTTAAAGTTGTCCCATAGGTTCCTAAGATTCTCTTCAGTTTTTTGAATTTTTGTTTTTTCATTCTGTTCTGGTTAGATGATTATTTCTTCCTTTTGTTTCAAATCATTGATTTGGGTCCTGTTTTCCTTCCTGTCACTGTTGATTCCCTGAATATTTTACTTTATTTCACTTTGGGTGTCTTTCATGTTGTGACCAAGCTCAATAATTTCTGTAAGCTTTTGATTACCAGGGCATTCAACTCTCCACCAGATAGGTTGGCAATCTTGTCATCACTTAACTCTCTTTCTGGAATTTCGCTCTGTTCTTTCATTTGGGCCATATTTCCTTGTCTCAGCACACCTATTAAGTTGTAAGGAGATAGGGCCTTAGATATTCACTAGGGCAGGGCAACCCTCCTTGCTGAGATGTGGCCCTGTCTGTGGTGGAGGGGCCAGAGAGGGAACAATGCAGCTCACCTGCTCAGCTCCAGCCCACTTCCCAATGAACCCTCGTGTGAAACGGGAGTTTCTCCCATTGAGGCAACCCCCACCATAGTCCACAGTCAGCTATGAGTCTCAGTTTCCCATTCGGTCAGCCCCACCCTCCACTGCTTTCCCCGAGTTTTCTTTATCTGTCTGCCTTTTGGGTCTGGTTGGTCTGGTTGACTGTTTCTTTAATTCCTCGGTTATTGGAGTTCCATGCAGCTTGTCAATAATTCTACAACAAATTATCATAAACTTAGAGGCTTAAAACAATACATTTATTCTCTTTCAGTTTCTGTTTTCAGGAGTCTAGGCACAGGTTACCTGGATCCTCAGCTCAGGGTCTCACAAACTGAAACCAAGGTGTCAGCTGGGTCTGCCATACATCTGAGGTCCTCTGTCAAGTTTACTGCTTGTTGGTACAGTTCAATTCCTTTCAACAAGATGCACAAAGTCCTGCTTTCTTGCTAACTTTCAGCTGGCAACTGCTTTCAGTTCCAAGAGGTTACCCTCAGGTTCTTGCCATCTCATGGTCTGTTTGATGTCTTCCATGGCAGTAGTAGAGTAGGAGGAAAGTCTCCTTGAGCCTTCACCTTCTTCCTTATTAGGCTTACCTGATTATGTCAGGATCACCCAGGATCACCTCTCTTTGATTTACTCCAAGGCAACTGATTGATAACGTAGTTACAGGAGTGATATCTCATTATAGTCACCAGTGCCAACCAACACTCAGGGGGGGAGGCATGCACACCATAAGGCAGAAATATTGAGGCCATCTTGGAATTCTTCTCACCACCTGGAGTACCACTGTGACTTCACATCTTACAGATGTGAAGCAGTCACACAGCTTATAGTGGCAGAGCTAGAGTAGAATTCCAGGCATTCTGATTGCTTTTGTTTTAATCCTTATCCAGGGACGTGATTGTTGATTCTAGAGAGAGAGGAAGGGTGGGGGAGAGAGGGGGAGAGAAACATCGATTGAAGAGAGAAACATTGATAAATTGCCTCTTCTACATGCCTAGACAGGGAACTGAACCAGAAACTGAGGCATGTGCCCTACCCAGGAATTGAACTCATGACCTTTCAATTTACAAGACAATGCTCCAACCAACTGAGCCATGCTGGCTAAGGCCAGGCATTTCAATTTCAAAACCAGTGTTCTAATTCAATGTACTAAACTGCCTTTATTATCTCAACTTCTGCCTTCAACATTGTCCTTATCTGTATTTCTGCCTGAAAACTTGTATTTCTACTATTTGTCAAAGTTCAATATAATTTTCATGTCCTTCATGAAGTCCTTTTGACTAAACAAGCCTGATGTTGGGCACAACTAACAATCATTCCACGGGAAAACTTTAGTTATAATTTCTATAATTAAAAATTAAAAAAATGGAAAGCTTCAATTGTTTCATCCCTCAAAAGGATATAACCAATGATATGCCCTTAGACCAAGATAAAAACTATATCAGAAAGAGTAAAGTGTCTTTTGGGAATGAAACCAGCAAAACATAGCATCAATGTGACTAATAACTCCAGATCAAGGTAAATGTGTTCAGGAACATTGGTCCAGGAGGTGTTGCCTTCTGATGCAGGAGTTCTCAGACTTGGGCACCACAGAATCATCTGAGGGCTTGTGAAAATACAGGTCACTGAGTTCTGTCCCCAGAGTTTCTGTTCAGGAGATTTGCAGGGTGGCCTGAGTTGCCAGCTGATGCTGATGCTGCAGTCTGGGCACCACATTGAGAAACACTATTCCAGAAGAAAGAACAAATGCCTGGAAAGTATAGCTAGTTTTAGCTAAAAATCTGGAGGAATCTTTTTAAAAATCATCATTCCTCTCCTACAATGGCCAGATTCTTCCATGAAGAAGAAAGCTTTCCATGACTAGAAGTAAGCAGACATTGGATGATTGCTCACGGAGGAATTGTAAAATTGATTGCTGTATAAGCAATCCATGAAAGCCAGGAGGCGATTGGTGGGAATGAAGGAGGAAAACATAGAGTTTTGCCAGGACACAGCCATCATAAAGAGAAGCTTAAGTGCCAAGACAAATAGGCTTGGGATTATCTGGAAGAGAGTTTTATATTTCACCAATAAGAATGAGAAATTAAAGCAGTAACTAGGAAAGAAAGGTTAGTCTGGAGCTAGGATTAACAGACCTGCTTCATCCTAGAGAGGGTTATGTGGTTTACAACTGCAGGGTTGGTAGAAAGGAAGTCAAGGTAGAAAGAAGGAAAGCAAGGCATTTCCGGATGATAACTCGCAAGTGCTGGGCATCCATAAAGTGGTCCTATTGTACAAGGCTGCTTAAACATTTCCATGTCAGGAGGACAGGTAGAAGACAGTGGCGAAGATAAGTCACTAAACGTATCAGAGTTGCACTAGAATTGCTTCTTAAATCCAGCAGATCATTGGTCACTAAGGCAGAGCTTTAACAACTCCAGGTTTCAGGGCGCCAGTGAGGTTAGGGTTAGTGGGAGGGAAACACAAGTCTGTGATTCCCAGGCACTTTCATGTCTGGAATCCACTCACCCTGATGATCTCTATTAACATTAATGTTTGGCCCCTGTTGCTAAAGTTTAATGACAGGAGACGCGAGCCTTTGAGGTGTTAATCCTTAAGCAATTCCACCCATTCCTCTTGCTAGAAACAAATTTATTTTTATAGATAGGCCACTGAATGAACCATGCTTCTACTTTTATCTTTTTTTCTGAATTGAGTTGTAATGTGATCATTTTATTTTTAAAAAACAATTTTAAAGATTTATACTTTTAAAATAAATTATTTGAAAACAATTGAGTAGTAGTGAAAGAGGGATCAGCCTTTGAAGACAAACAGAACAAGTTTTGAATCCCAGTTTCACCACTCATCCCACAGAAACGTTGGGTGAGATGTTTAATCTTTCCGAGTCTCGCTTTCCTTATTAGTTTGTGGTGAAAATGATGCCAGGCTTGGGTAGAAGTGGTTACAAATTCTTTAAGGTCATTGTTGTGTTCTTAGTCCTTGGTTCTCTGTAACTAGTCACAAAAATTTGCTGAAAAAACTAATAGAGTATATATAAATAGTTTTCTATAGCATCTGCTTAGTAAAAGGGAGTTCATATTATTATTACCACCAGCTATTTTTTTTTATCATGTTCAAATTTTGCCAGGAGATAACCAAAGGGAACTTTATTTTGACATGTAACTTTTATAATTTTTGCAAGGAAAATATATTTATGTATTATTTCTTCAATTAGGAAGAAACTGGAAAAGTTTAAAGTAATCTTAAAACCTCCCTCACATCACCTCATACATGCTCTGCCAGCAAGCATACGGTTGTTTGCTCATCTGTTTTTTTATTTTTCAAACACACTCCATTCACCTTTTTATCTAATTAATGTATTTTTCTTTACATTAAACAAGCTGCTTTAGCTGCATAACTTTTTTATTTTAGAGAAATATGTATATCTCTTCTTATTCAGCAGTTGCCTCATTCTCTGTCATCTAAACCCCTTATCTTATCATGTTCAGAACAATTCTGATTAATTTATTTAAGCCCTTCATCTTATCTCAGGAAAGACTCTGGTTACCACATCTCTTTTCCTCGTTGGGGAGCACAGCCCAGAGTGCAGTGGTGGTGTGCGCAGCCTGGGCATGCAGTGACCTTACCTCTTTGCTGACCCGAAGCTCCCATTTGACAACCATCAGGCTGAAGTTCTCTACCTGGCTGTCAGGGCCCACCAGGCTGGGTCTCACTGACCTAGCATTCTCTCTCAGCCTTGGGTAGACTCCTCAGCTCCTCCAATGGATGGTGAACTCCTTGGGGGTGGCATCTTAGCCTTCAAACTATTTCTGTCTTTTTTTGCCCAATAGTGTCTTGGTTGCAAGGAAATGTTCCTGTTGGATGAATGAAACTGGAGTTTTGATTTTATACATAAAAAAAATTGTTCAGTTATTACTTTTTATCTACAATAAATAGAAGTTGTGGCCAAGAAACAACTTCCCATTTTTGTAACAATTTCCAATTCTCTACTATTTTTCAAAATTATCTCTAACTTCTGATTAAGTTTTTAAAATGTGAATGCTTTAACTTCTCTTGACCATGTACTTAAAGTTGACCTGAGCTCTACTCTGAATGCTCTTTATTTCCCCCCATTGATTTTATTAATTACATCTTTAACCTCTGCTCTTATAGAATATACTGATTTCATAGTTTATTTTCAGTGACAACTAAGTCATCAGATGGGAATATTTTATTGGAGAAATTTCAACATCTTTTCATCCAGAGAGTGTTTTGTTTTGTTTTTGTTATTGCTTAGTAAAGGCCACTGGCTTTGAAATTACATTTGGGCTTGAATCCTGAATTTGCCATTTAGCAACTGTGCAGCTGTGAACTACTTATTTTACTTTTCTAAGCCCTATTTTCTCATTTATAATATTAAAAAACTTGCTGATATATAATTATTGTAGGTATTAAATGGGGTAATGATGACAAGGACTTAGCTCAATGGCCAGTCCATAGTTAGTGCTTCATGAATAGTATCTACAATCATTATCAAGGTAGATATTGTAGACTTCATTCATTCATTTATTCATCCACTTATCCAATTATTATAAGGTACATATTGTAGCAAAGCTATTTTTGTAGGTACTATGGGAAAACAAAAATGATTGAGACACACTTCTTGCTTTTACTAAATATACATGCATGTGTGTGTGTGCAGGGTTTTTTTACTATGTCTGTATACTTAACTATTAAAACCATGGTGATATAATTATAAGTTAATGGCAGTATCTATGCTTTTTAATGTTAATGACTGGAACAACAAGTCTTTATTAAATATTTTCAATACCTGTTACCCTGAGGAACTTGGAAATGCTGTGCACAAAGGAGTCCTTACAAGAAGTCCCTATAGGGCTGTAAATACATAGGTACCAAAGGACTGTATATAATTAGAGTATCAAAGTCCAAAATTGTGGACTGCACATCAGTGGTTTGCAGCCTTTTTCAGCCAAGACACACCCAGGGGACTGTAATTTACAGGGACACACTCTCTGGTTAAGGGTGGTTGTGCCAACATCTACCCCATTTCCATTAACCTTACTCAATAGTATTGAATGAGTAAGTGTAGTGTTAAGCTAGGGATACCTCTAACTGAATATTTCTGTTCTTAAGTCCACTACTTACAAATTTCAGTGCTTTCACTGCTAACAGGTATAAATAATTTGGCTGTAATGGAGTAGCAGAGTCAGAAAAGGGACATAAAATAAAATGCCTACAGGGAGTGAGACTAGCTGAAGCTGAGAACCCACAGAAAGCTGTGGAGGAAAACTCTGGTGCACAGGATGGCAATGCCTCCTAAATGGAACTGTAATATAATTTATAAATGATATACATGTACCTGAAATCTATGAATTTAATGTTAATAATGCCTTCTTTCTCACAGGAGAAAGTAACTCTTAGCAGATGTTCTCACTTTTTTCTTTCTCGCCCTGTGTGCCCTTTTGGCAGGCACTGCGGAGACTGTTGCCTGGATTCTGGGTGCTGTGGATGTTTGAAGGTCATGGGACCTAAAGAAATGACAAGTAAGTCTTCTTTATTCTCCCGCCCCTGACACTTAAGTTGCCAGTTCCCCTTCCCAAACCAGCTGTTGTAAAAAGTTCTTTAAATCCTGTGTGTATTTTCATTGCTTATTAATTCATTCAAAAGAAATTAATAGCTACTCTGGATGAGGCCCTGCCTTGGATATTTCAGAATAAATGCAATAAATACAACAGACAAATATGGCTACCCTCACAGGACTTTACATTTTTGTTGAGGGAGACAACACATAAACAACTAAATATTAAAGATATTTAAATGTCAAATGGTGATAAGTCCTATGAAGAAAAATAAATCAGGATGAGGTGATAGATAATGATAGGTAGGTAGTGTATGGGGAGGCAGGGTACAGTGAGGGGAATAGGAAAGATCTCTCTAAGGAAATGACATTTGAGCAGGTATCTGAGTGAAAGACCAGGTACACAGATATCTGGTGAAAGCATTTTAGGCAGAGAGGCCATGAGTTGCAAAGACCCTAAGGTGAGAATGGACTAGAAAATGATGAGCATGAGGTCAGAACCAGATCACATGAGTCTGTGGAGCCCTGATGAGGAGTCTGGTTTTACTCAACACGTTAAAAAAAAAATTTAAGGGTTCTGAACGGGAGATAAGTGAATTTATTTTTTGTTTAGTTGAAATCCTTAGGCTGCTGAGTGGAGACTAGACTGGAGGGTAAAAGCAGGGAGGCCAGTGAAGCAATGAGGCCAGTGGCCTAGTGTGGTCAGAGGTGATAGCTTTCCTATGGATAAGAGTGATGGAGAGGTGAGATATGGTTGGAATTGGAATTTATTCTGAAGGTAGACTCAACAGAGCTTGTTGATTAATTATTCCATGTGTATACAAGCAAATCTTTATATTATCCACTCCGTCCATTTTTAAAACATAAATAATAGCTTATAAACTATTCTGCATTTTGCTTTTATCTCTTGATATTAGACAGAGATTATTACATATTAGTCTGTATTAAAGACACTGATTACTTTATGTTTGTTTTTTTAATTCTGTATTTAAGTTACCATGCATGCACTTTTGAAGACAAACAGTTCTCTAAGACTTACTGTGAAACACCACAGTCATTTGTCACCTCATTATTTCCTTCCTCCCTGAGGCACCAGTTTTACCTCTTTTATCTGATTATTTTTGGATTATCTTCATTTTTTTTAGATAATATTCTTGCATTGTTAACTTCTTGACTTTCTAATTTTAGATATGATCTCTTGTTTTTCCATTCAGGCAGAGGAGTGAAAGAGTAGGGCTCAGCTCCCTTTTATCCTTGCCACCATTTGTACTGACTTTTGATACCCCATCTTTCTCCTTATATGGCCACATTGAAATTTTGGTTAGTTCAGTATTTAGTGTTGAGTGACTGGTTATAACTAAATAAGCACTAATTACCACTAAATTTGTTGCAAACTATGCTTATTTTAAATTACTAAACAATGTTCTGTTATTTTCAGAGTTAATAATTGCCCATTTTTTCCTTTGCATAGTTATCTTTATATTTATTATTAATTCAACACCAAACTCTGGCTATTGTCAAATCATTGCTCAACAAGTTCAGACATATCAGGTACATTTTGCCAATTTCACCTTCCTAAAGGATTTTCTGCTGGAACCTTCTGATGACCTATGTGATAGTAAAATGACCAACGATTCCCTTTCGTGTGCCCATCCTCCTTTGCTCTGTAACTGAATGTACTTTTCACTTTGATTCGGAGATTGACCATGTGATTTACTTTGTACAATGAAATGTTAGCAAACATGACACAGTAGAGATCTGAAAAGTGCTTGTGCTTTGGACTCCCAGAGCCCTGCTGCCATGTGAAGAGTAATGCTTACCTGTTGACTGAGCAGAGAAACATAGCCCAGGCACCCCCATGGCTCCAGCCACCACCAAGCTACATGTCAGACATATGTGAGGCTATCTGAAACCAATTATTCTCAGCTGAATTGCCAACAACAGAAACATGAATAAGGCCAGCCATGATCACCTAAAACTATGCAGCAAAACTAAAAGATCAACAGATGAGTTTTTTAAGCCACAGCATTTTGGGTTGGTTTGTTACGCAGTATTACATAACTGATAAAAGCAGCAATATGGACTGGTTTGCTCTGGTGTGTAATTACCGTCCTGGGATTCTCATCACCATCATTTTGAAGTTGTCTTTTGCTTTTTCCCTATATTGGATCTCCTGTTTTCAGCAACTTGTATCTTCCTCTTGCTTCCTTTCCTCCAGTAAACTTCCCAAGGAAAAGTATATGAAAAGTAAATTGTTTAAGATTTTGCATGTCTAAAAATGTATTTTTTCAAAACAGACGTGGAAAGAACAAAAGAAGTCAAACCTCAAATTCTGGCTCACTACGTTTCTGCTTCCTATGAGAACGCACTTCTGAGCTGCTACCACGTACTGTTGGGGAAGGCAAAGGACGACTTGAAGTAAAACAGACACTTTATGCACTGGTGATCAGCAGCTCACATAGCTTTTGCAACTAAAAGAAAGGAATTCCTTAGGCATATTTTTTAAATTTTACTTTTAAATTATAGTTGACATTCAATATTATTTTATATTAGTTTCAGGTGTACAACATAGTGGTTAGACAAATACGTAATTTACAAGTAATTCCCTCATAATTCAAGTACCCACCTGGCACTGTACATGGTTATTACCATATTCTTGGCTATATTCCCCATGCTATAATTTACATCCTTATGCTTAATCTGTAACTACCAATTTGTACTTTTTAATTCCTTTACTTTTTTCTCCCACCCCTCAACCCTCTTTTCTCTACAATGATAAGTTTATTCTGTGTACATATGAGTCTGTTTCTGTTTTGTTTGTTCATTTATTTTTGTTCTTTAGATTCCACATAAAAGTAAAACCATAAGGTATTTGGGTTTCTTGTCTGACTTATTTTCACTTGGCATAATACCCTGTAGTTCCATCTGTGTTGTCCCAAAAGATAAGAGTTTATTCTTTTTGAAGGCTGAGTAATATTCCATTGTATAAACATACCACCTCTTCTTTATCCACTAGTCTGTTGATGGGCATTTGGGCTGCTTCCATAGCTTGGCTATTGTAAATAACACTTCAGTGAACATAAGGGTGCATGCATCTATTCAAATTAATGTTTCCAGTTTCGTTGGATATAAACCTAAAATTGGATTTGCTGGGTCATAAGGCAGTTCCATTTTTAATTTTTTGACAAAACTCCATACTATTTTCCATAGTAGCTGTATCAATCTTCATTCCTACCAACAGTGTACAGGATCCCTTTCTTCCACATCCTTCCCAGCACTTATTTGTTGATTTACTGATGACAGCCATTCTGTCAGGTGTGAGGTGACAGAATGGCCGTCATCTGTCACCTCGCACCTGACAAAAATAAATGAACAAACAAAACAGAAACAAACTCATGTACAGAGAATAAACTTATCATTGTAGAGAAAAGAGGGTTGAGGGGTGGGTGAAGAGAGTGAAGGAATTAAGTGCAAATTGGTAGTTACAGATTAGACATAAGGATGTAAATTATAGCATGGGGAACACAGCCAAGAATATGGTAATAACCATGTACAGTGCCAGGTGGGTACTTGAATTATCAGGGGATCACTTGTAAATTATGTATTTGTCTAACCACTATGCTGTATGGAAGAACATTCCATTGTATGTTCTTGCTCCTTTGTCATAGATGAATAAGCCACATAGGATTGTTTCTGGGCTGTCTATCCTGTTTCATTGATCTATGTGTCTGTTTTTTATGCCAGTATTATGCTGTTTTGATCACTATGGCCTTGTTGATAGTTTGACATCAGGTAATGTTAGACCTCTAACTTTGTTCTTTCTCGAGATTGCTGTGGCTATTTGGAGTCTGTTGTGGTACTATATAAATATTATTTGGATTATTTGTTCTAGTTCAGTGAAAAAAACACCTTTGGAATTTTGATAGGGATTGTGTTGAATCTATAGATTGCCTTAAGTAGTATATACATTTTAAAGATGTTAAGTATTCCTATCCGTGAACACAATACTTTCATTTATTTGTATCTTCTTCAATATCTTTCTTCAAAGTCATACAATTTTCTGAGTACAGATTGTTTACCTCCTTGTTTAAATTTATTTCTAGGTATTTTGATTTGATGCAATTGTAAATAAAATTTTTTTCTTAGTTTCTCTTTCCAAAATTCATTATTGGTGTAAAATGCAATCGATTTCTGAATATTTATATTGTATGCTGCTACTTTACTCAATTCATTTATCTGTTCTAGTAGTTTTTTGATGGAATCTTTAAGGTTCTTTTTATATAGTTCCATGTCATTTGCAAATAATGACAGTTTTACTTCTTTCTTTCCAATTTGGATGCCTTTTATTTCTTCTACGATTGCTGTGACTAGTACTTCCAACACTATGTTGAGTAAGAGTGATTTAAAGGGATGTTCCTGTCTTTTCCTGATCTTAAGGGAAACGCTTTTAGATTTTTGCCTGTTGAGTATGATGTTGGGTGTGGATTTGTCATATGTGGTCTTTATTATTTTGATATATGTTCCCCCTCTTTCCACTTTGCTGAGAGTTTTTGTCATAAATGCGTACTGCATTTTGTCAAATGTTTTTTCTACATCTATTGATATAATCATATAATTTTTATGTTTCATTTTGTTTATGTGGTATATCACATTAATTGATTTGTGGATATTGAAACAACCTTTCATTCTAGGAATAAATCCCACTCGGTCAGGGTGCAAGGTATTTTTTATGCATTGCTGAACTCAGTTGGCTAGTAGTTTGTTGAGGATTCTTGCATCTGTGTTCATCAGGGATCTTATAATTTTTTTGTAATGTCTTTGTTAGGTGTTAGAATCAGGATAATGCTGGCCTTGTAAAATGAGCATGAGAGCTTTCTCTCCCTTTGAACTCTGAAATTGTTCAAGAAGAATAGGTGTTAATTCTTTTAACGTGAAGTAAAATTCACCTGTGATGCCATCAGGTTCAGACCTTTTGTTTATAGGAAGTTTTTTGATGATGGCTTCAATTTTGTTGGTACTAATCGGTCTCTTCAGATTTTCTGTTTCTTCCTTGATTGTATATTTCCAGGAATACATTTCTTCTGGATTTTCCAAGTTGTTGACGTATAATTACTTACTCACAGTATATTCTTACAAGCCTTTGTATTTCTGTGATGCCAGTTGTTATTTCTCCTCTCATTTCTTGATGAGTCTGATTAAAGGTTTATAAATCTTGTTTATCTTTTCATTGAAATTATTTCATTGTTATTTTCTATTTTTTACTCTATTTTGTTTATTTTGCCCACGTCTTAATTATTTCTTTCCTTCTACTTGCTTTGGACTTTGTCATTCTTTTTCTAGTTCCTTTAGGTGCAATGTTAGATTGTTGATTTGAGATTTTTCTTGTTTCTTGAGGTAGATCTGTATTGCTGTGAATTTTGCTCTTAAGACTGCTTTCACTATGTTCTATAGACTTTGTGTTTTATTTTCATTTTCATTCTCAGGGTATCTTTTAATTTCTCTTTTGATCTCATTGTTAACTCATTCATTGTTTAGTAACATTATTTAAAGTTTTTTGTGTGTTTCAGGATTTTTTTGGTAATTGATTTCAAGTTTTATGCCATTGTGGTCAGAGAAGATCCTTGATATGATTTGAATCTTTTTAAATTGAGAATTGTTTCATGGCTTAACATGTAGCCTATCATGAAAAATGTCCCATGTGTATTTGTAAAGCAGAATGTATATTCTGTTGCCTTGGGATGAAATACTCTAAAACTATCAATTAAATTCATCTGGTTTAGTGTGCCATTTAAAGCCACTGTTTCCTTGTTGATTTTCTCCCTGGAGGATCTATCAACTTATATTAAGGGGGTGTTAAAGCCCCCCACTATGACTGTAGTACTGTTGGTCTTTCCCTTTATGTTCATCAGTGGTGCTCCTATGTTGGGTGCATACATATTTACAAGGTTATAACTTCTTGTTGGATTCTTCCCTTTATCATTGTGTAATGTATTTCTTTGTCTTTTATCATAGCCTTTATTTTACAGTCTATTTTGCTGAATTTAAGTATTGCTACCCCAGCTTTTTTAAATTTCCATTTGCATCAAATATATTTTTCCATTCCTTTATTTTCAGTCTGTGTGTGTCTTCTGATCTGAAGTGGGTCTCTTTTAGACAACATATTTATAATGTCTTATCCATTCAGCTACCCTATGTCTTTTTTTTGTTGGAGCATTTCATCCATCTACATTTAAAGTGATTATTATTAGATACATAGTTATTGCTATTTTATTATTCATATTTATGGTTCTCCTCCTCCTTCTCCTCCTTCTTCTCCTTCTCCTCCTCCTTCTTCTTCTCCTCTTCTCCTCCTCCTCCTCCTCCTCTTCCTTGTTCTTCTTCTGTCTTTCCTTCTTCTCCTCCTCCTCCTTCTCCTCTTCCTCCTCCTTCTTCTCCTTCTTCTCCCGTTACATTTGTTATAAAACTGATTTGGTGGTGATAAACTCTACCTTTTCTTTCCTGGGAAGCTCTTTATCTTTTCTTCAATTATAAATATAGCCTTTCTGGGCAGAGCAGTCTTAGTTGTAAGTCCTTGCTTTTTCATCACTTTGAACTCTTCTTGACAGTCCCTTCTGACCTGAAATGTTTCTGTTGACAAATCAGCTAACAGTCTTATGGGAGCTCCCTTATTGGTAACTCTTTTTCTCTTGCTGCTTTTAAGATTCTCTCTTTGTGTTTAACATTTGCCACTTTAATTATGATGTGTCTTTATGTGGGCTTCTTTGGGTTTATCTTGTTTGGTACTCTCTGAGTTTCCTGGACTTGTATATCTATTTTCTTCACCAGATTAGGGAAGGTTCCAGTCATTATTTCTTCCAATACCTTCTCAATCCCTTGGAAGCTTTCTTCTGGGACCCTTAGAATGAAATGTTGTAACCCTTGACATTGTCCCATTGATTCCTTAAACTATAGTCATTTTTTGTTTTTCTGCTTTAACTGAGTATTTTCTACTACCTTGCCATCCAAATTGCTGATTTGAACCTCTGTTTTATCTAACCTGCTGTTGATTCCTTCTAGTGTATTGTTTATTTCAGTTACTGTGTTCTTCACTTCTGACTGGTTCTTTTTTTGTGTTTTTTATGTCCTTTTTTTATGTATGTTTCATTGTCACCTCAGTTTTGCTGCCTCTCTGTGTTTGTTTTTGTTTGTTTTAGGTAGATACCTTATGTTTCCCAGTCTTTGTAGGATTGCCTTATGTAGTAGGTGTTTGTGGGAATCAGTGTGGCAGTGCCGTTGATCACCTGGATTGGGTGCTCTAAGAGTGTTCTTTCTGTGGCTTATGTGTGCCTTCTGTTGAGCCTTGATTGCTGTTGGCACATTCACGGATGGGGTTGACCATTAGGCTGACTTGCTGTGAATACTGGCCATGACCAAAGTGTATGAGCAGGGGCTGACCCCATGAAGCAGAGTTTGGCCCAGCATGGTCTGGTGCCAGCTGGGACCTACCTTTGGGTGTGCTGCTTGTGGAGGTAATTGGGTGGTGGTCTGTTGAGGTTTGAAGCCAGCCCTCTATGGTTGGTTCTAGGGCCTTTGGAGGGTATCATACAGATCAATGTCTGATGCTGCCTGTGGGCAACCCTGGGCTACCTGTTTGGGCTACAAAGTAATTTGTGGTTGGTAATTTCCTCTGCTGAACCTGGTTGAGCATGGGAAGGGCCCAGTTGTGAACCAAAATTGGCTGCCACCAATACTGGACCTGAGGTAGGTTAGCAAAAAAGCTCAAGATACTTTAAGATCTGCTTTTGCATGCTGGCTGTCTGTTAGGCTCAGTCACGGAAAAAACCTTGGGTAGTATGCTAGTTGCATGAGACAGGTTTTCAGAGAGTCAGCACTTAGGGGCAAGTGGTATTTACTAGGTTAATCCAGTTTCAAACTCAGCAACAATGCTGGGTCTAAGGCCACTTAGCAAAAGTTTAAGGGTACACTGAGGCCACACATCACCCACCTGGGGCCTGTGGACTTTTGCAGTGGAGTAAGGGACCTCAGGGATTTGTAAGTGTGGAGCTAGTCAAGTTCACCAGGCTCTAGCAGATTTGAGACTTGACAGGGTGGAAGAAGGGTTTAACAGAAAATGTGGAGCTTGTCAGCTGTGTGGGAAGATGGCCCTTGCCTTGAAGCCAAAGAACTCAAGTTTCTCCCTGTGTATCTCTGGCATTCCTTGAGCTTGAAGGAATTCCTTGAGAGTTTTTTTTAAAGACTACAATGTGGGCTCAGGCTGGTTGCTGCTGACAGAGTCTTTGGCTGTGCATGAGTTGGTTAGGGCAGGGCCTCGGGGAGTAGTCAGGATGGACTAGTGTAACTCACCAGACTACTGCTGTGTTGGGGGAGTATTTAACCCACGAAAGATGGAGGCCATGCAGGACTCAACATGGGGGCACTGGAGACTTTCCCTCCAGTCCTTGCCTCAAAGCCACAATGCTCGGTCTCTCCCTGTTTTACTCTGTTACCTTCTGAGCTGCCATCCCTCTGCTGGAGCCCAGAGTAAGTGCCTGCAAATAAGAGTTTTTGTGTTGTCCCTCTAAGAGGATGCCTGGGTTCCCAGCAGTCTTCTGTCTTCCAGGGGGCAGATGGAATCCCTACTGATTTTCACAGCATGTTATGTGGACTCATCTTCCAGGCACTGATGCTCTGGGCTGTGGATCCTGACATGGGGTTGAGACCCCTTTGCTCCTTAGGAGGGACCTCTACAGTTGAAATATTCATTTGGATTCATAACCACTGCACATGGGTGAAAGGCCAGCCAGTTTCACATCTCTGCTCCTTCTACCAGATTCAGTGTGGCTTTTTCTTTATATCCTTACTTATGGGACTTCTGTCCAGCTACTCTTCAGAGGGTTGTCCAGGTTGATTGTTCTATAATTTAATTTTAATTTTGATTTGGTCCAGAGGAGGTGAGTGCATCTTTCATCTATTCCACCATCATGGACCTTCCTCAAAAATATGTATTTTTCTGTTTTCATATTTAAATGATAGTTTTATTGGGGGTACAATCTTAGGTTTCAAGTTATTTTCCTTCAGAATTTTGAAAGCCTTTCTCCATTGCTTTGTAGCTTTCAATCCTTTTTCAGAAGTTAAAAATTAATCTATGTCCAAAGATGATGAATGATGCATGCTCACCGGCCTGCAGTGAGCGCGGAATGCTGCGGATAGCCTGTTGAAACATGAGAAAGACATACACAGAGACAAACCGGGTCCTGTGGGAAAGTAAGGAAGGAATGGCCACTCTCTCTAGTGGGGAGTGTCTCGTCTCCATTCCAAAGCAGATTTTTATTAAGAAAGCAGACTCAGTTTGTGGATTCACAGTCTGGCAGAAAGGATCAAAGGTGAATAGGTGACTTACAAAAATGCTAACAGAACTCCTGCCATGATTCTGGGCAGAGATTGGAGTTTTAACATATGAAAGGACTACAGGTTCCGAAGGTTTCTTGTCTGTGCCTTCAAATTCCAAGTTAATAACATCCTCCAGCAAACAGATCTAACAGTATCTTGCATATTCTATGTCCCAGGCATGATAACCCTAAGGGTCTGTCATCTCTGGTCTGGGCTGCACCCCTTAGCTATTTCCACAGGCCTGAGTTGGGCAGGAGACAGAGGCAGCCAGGAGACTTGGATTTCTCTAATCTAAGAACAAAGACTCAGGCTTTGACAAAGACGAGGGGCAGGGGTTGATGTCGATCACCCCTTCATTTCCATAGCCCCGAGTCTCTTCCCTGAGGCCTCCACGTGATCATGGCTGTCTTAGGCAATTACCTCCGTGGGAAATCTTACCCATCATTGGCTAACTGATCAAGCTTTGGAGGTCAGACACAGAACAGGCAGCGTTCATGCCAGGGAAATAAGTTTTGTCTCCTGAGTGGCTCCTGGTCCGGAGGTCTTTCACTCAGCCTAAGTCGAGGGGGGTAACAACTTCCTCAGACCAGGCAGGGCAGTCCCCAACAAATGAAACCATCACACAGTGTCTGAAATGAAAGAACAAAGATGAATTTACTGCTTGCTGTAGTAAGAAAGAACTATCCTGTTAGGCTCAGCCTCTTCAAGCAGAGCAAACTGCTAAGCTTGTCTTGGGTTTTGGGGAACCATGGAGTTCAGGGACTGGTGGACTTTCAGAGGCTTTATTGGGGTGCTATCATCTGTAGAATCATAGTTCTTTGGGTGTGTTTATTGTAGTGAGTCTACCCCTGAGTGACTAATGTTCAGAAATAAGGGACTGATGCTGGTTGGTTGGCTTTCAAAAGGATGTTCATTGAGGAGAGTTGACTTTGATAAGTTAGAAAACCAAGTTTGAATGGCCACTTATTACCATGACAGAACAATTATCTTTATCTAAGTTTTGGGGAACTCTTTTTTGCTCACTAATTGCTGATCCTATATGTATGACCAGATATTTTTTCCTCCTTACAGTCTGGCAGGATCTTCTCTTTGCCTGAAATGTTTGAAATTGTACAGTGTTGTAGAATTAGCCTGAGTCTGTTTTCACTTGGTAAATGTTTCAGTCTGGAAACTCAGATTATTAACTTTTTCCTTCCCTTCATTTTCTGTTTTTCTTTCTTCTTGTATTTCTTTTCCTTTTTTTTTTTTTTTGAGTTCAGGCAGTTTATTTGGGAGGTGATCTAAGGGAACAACAGTAGGGAAGTAGAGATTGGAGACAAAAATAAAGGAAACCAATAAAAATGTTCATTATCAAGGTACATATTTATTGCATTTTATTCTTTTAACTATGTTCCTATTAAGTACAATCTTGCTGGAGATTTCTGGAAGCAAGTGAAAAATATTCATGGTAGTTATCCCATCTATGGTGCAAGGGAACTAAAATACTTTTATAAGTCATTGACAGCCAGCTCCTGTCAATCAACCACTGAAGGCTCTCCCTGCAAAGACAGGGAGAGTCCATACCTAACACATGCATATAGGTAGATTAGGCACTAGGGGTCACAGAGAACCCTCTGCAAGAGGTTTATGTGCTGGCACTCAGGAGGTCAGGCTGGTGTGCACTGAAATGGTAGTCATGGCCAAATAGAGTTATGTGGGGCACTACATTTTTCTATGTTTTTAAATGCTAATCTTCCTTGATCATTTTCCTAATTCTCTTAGTTTCTTAGTCTCCTAGTTTCCATCTCTTTTTCTTTTTACTGGAAAAATTTGTCAACTTCATATTTCAAACTTTCTATCAAAAAGTTTCATTTCTGCTATCATAATTTCTAACACCTTTCTTATATTGTGGTTTTGTTGCATTTATTTATTTACTTGTTATTTTATATTGGGGTAGAATTCTGTTCTTGTTTCATGGTTATAGTAGCTTCTCTTTGTGAGATTTTTGACATTTGTTTTACTTTTTTTTCCTCCACATTACTTTTTCCTCTTTATTTTATGTTCTATCTTCCAGGTTAAAGGCTTTTCTCAGATAACTTGGCCTGTATTTGACAATATTTAAGAGTAAGACACAAAAACACAGGCTGGAAGCTTGGAGGCTATGAGATGTTGGTCTAATGTGAGTTTCACTGTAGAAGCATCAGAGTGGGCTGTTTAATGTGGAAACCTCACATTTCATTATTTCTTCAGTGTCTTGTCTTTCATCATGGACTAGCCATATTTCCCAGGAAAGATTCTTCCAATTTCCTGCCAGGAGGGTGAAAGTCTAGCTTTCAGTGTCCTGGACTCAAAAAGGAGAAAAACAGATGTGGCATGTTATGTTTACAAAGCTAATATGCACACACTCATTTAATCCCCTATTATTACTACAGTTCTCTCATCCTTAGCCTCACTGGTATTCTTCCACAGAGACCATCTATTTTACTTCATTCTAAAAATGAACCATCACTCTTTGTCAGTTAAGAAGGGGCAGTTTCTGGGATGCTGCACAGATCTGGGGAGAATTTTAGGGATCCAATTCTTTCTAAGACAAAATTTCTAATAATACTCCTTATTGAGTACACATTCCATTTGATTCTTACTTTCATAAAGTACCTGAGACATTAGTTTCTAAGTCTTTGGATATTCTTAAGTCAGATTTGTTCTTAGTTTTCTCTACTGTTTGATTAGATTCAATTTTCTCAGCTCTGTGCATTCTATCACTCTGTATTCATCTGCTTCTCAGATTACTTTTTCTGTCTCCATTCATTGAGTTTCAGCTTTAAACTGTTCCTTCACTCGTGTTAGTGGAGTTACAAGAAGCTGAAAGGTAGAAGTGCATCTTAAATAATCTTTACACAGAACTTGTTTTTCATTTTCTATTTATGTGAAATGTGTTAATTCCTTCATAATTGAACCTATCTTATAATTTATTTGTGATAGATCTAACACTGGTTTACAAAAGATGACTCCAATTACAACAGTCCTAAAGTAATGTTTTCCTCCTTAACAGTACAGAAAAGAAAAAGTAGTTTGGCACTAACCCAGTTAAAGGGGAACACATAATTGTAAGTCAAGATTACTATTCCTGGGAATATTCTTTCCATGCATTTGTATGCCAACAGGTTTCCGAACAGCCTTAATGAGAAAATGCCTAAGCCTGTGCAAACTTGTGGGAGAGGTGTAGTCGCGCATGCGCTTACACTAAAATCTTCCCAGGCAAGCATGCTATGGAATTCATAATTTCAGTCTGCATTCCGTGCAGTAGCTCAAAGGCAGAAACATATGTGCTCCTGAGTCTTTGTCAAGTTAATCACCTGTCCCTATTGTACCAAAACTGCAATACATACTTCTTAACAAGCTGTCACTATAGTAATCTGCTTACTAAACACACAATAAATCACACACAATGTAAGTTAATGATGTTCTGTAAGCTGTTGTGTTAATTGTAGTCATTTTTTCCAGAACTTTGCTTTTCTGTTGCCTTTTGGAGATGACGAGCTTCCTCACCTAGAACCAAGCCAGACAACAACACAAAAAAAACACACAGGAAAGCACATGTAGGCAGTTAGTCCATTTCCCTCTGAGACGGCTCTGTGTTCTCTGACTGAAACCATGGTCCTCTGTCACCACCGGAAGAAAATTCTCCCTTGACCCTGCCAACTCCTGAAAGTTGACTCTGACCTTCCAGTCATCTTTTTTTTACTTCTATCCTCATTCATACCTTAGCAGTATTTGCTGAGAAGACTCAGACCCTCTTTATTAAGAGATAACTCATAAAACAACTCAAATATAAAGAGCCTCAGTAGGAAATCTTGATTTCCCACCTCAAACTCAAACTTCTCTCCATTAAGCATATCCTAGTTGGTAATAATAAAAAATATTGAACAGATAGTTAGATATTGTGCTATTACTTTATACATATTAACTTTTCACCATCACAATAATCCTGTGAAATACAATCTAGTATACCCAGTTTTATAAATAAGAAAACTAAGTCCAGAGAGTTTATATAATTTGCATGAGGTAAAATGCTGGTCAGGGCCAGTCCATGTATGTGAACAGTAGTACCACCAATCATCCAGTGACTCAAGCCAGAAACCTAGGAATCAGTATTAATTTCTCTTGTTCCCTTTCTCTTTACATTCTTACCATCATAGGCCAGGCTGCCATGGTTTCTCATCTGCACCACTGTACCAGCCCTCCAACTATTTTCATTCATGTTTCTTATAGATTATTCTGCATACAGCTGACATGTGGATTTGATAAATTCACAATCATAATGAGATTTTTAACAAACTTATTTCAAAACCTGACTTCATGTTATTGACATAGTCATATAGATAACAATGTATCTTATTGTGTGGATAACACAATTAACAAACTAAATCTGATGTTTATATATGAAATATTGCACATACATACAAAGATAAAGAATACACTTTTTTTTCAACAATACTCGGAACATTTGCAAAACTTGACTTTTGCCTAGGTCACAAAGTTAGTCTCAACCAATATCAAATAATCATTATCCTATAGACCACAATCTTTGATCATAATATAATAAAATCACAAACCAGTGACAAAAAGGTAGTCAACTTCTCAGCACTGTTTTCCCCTTACTCTTCCCCCTGTAAAAGAGAACTACAATTCCCAGGTACCCGTGAGGTCTGGCATTCAGTCTCTGCCAATGGGAGACACTGATGGCACTGAGCTTTTAACGGGAGGAAGAGCGAAAAAGGAAGTTGTTTCCTCCTTCCTACAGATAGCTTCTCTTGGCTTTCAGCTTCTGTTGGGACGTCCTCACTTTAGCTCTAATTCACTTCAGATGACTCCAGGTTTAAGCTTGGGGTAAGCTACCTCCTTCTATAGTCCCTTCAGACCTACAATGGTAATGGCTTCCTGCTGTTACTACTTTTTGGATTGCCTCATTGTACCCAGTTGGCTTCTTAGCACACAGTCACCATGGAATCAGTTCTCTGAATTAAATCCTTTCCAGTCAAATCTATATATCTATATTTATTCATTTATCATTGTTATGTAAAATTTTATGGTGGAAGAGCCCAGAGAAAGAGGCTGACAACTCCAGCATCACAATATAAGTTTATTAAGGGAATTAATATAGAGACTCATCTTGGGCAGCAGCAAGATGGCATGGATATCCTCAGAGCTATGTGGCAGGTGCTAAGCAGATATATATGACAAAACAGGCAGGATAGGGGTATTAGCATGTTTCCTGCCCCAGGTAAGGGGGAAATGCCATACATACTTACACAGGGTAGGGCAAAGGCTGTTCTAGGAACCAGCATGCTTGGGGCAGAGGGGAGGAGTCAGACAGTCTCTGAAGGGGTTTACGGAAAGCAATCTCTGTTCTGGCCCAGATCTAGCTGATCTAGCACAAAGGTCTGGTGGCAGCAGTCAGACAGAGTCAGGCATATCACGGAACAGTGTTTCTTCCACAGTCATCTATCTCTCTGTCATGACCAATATAACGCATATATTTAGAAATTACATCTATATAATTTATGGGTTAATATTTGGAGATGAGCAACAATACAAACTATATATCTATGATTTTGGGGGGATGTAAGTAAAGTATCACTTACAGAGAAATTTATATATCAAAAAGTGAGATCTCAAGTTGATCTTCCTCCTGGTTTGCCTTACTTGTTCGTACTATACTCACTAGTCTATTTGTTTTAATTATTTTCCTTTTTCCACCAATTACAATTTTATAATTACACTTTTATAGTTATAATTATAACTCTTGTCCTTTTTTATCAATTATTTTATTTTTGAGGCACCAGTAGCTCTGTTACTAACCTCCATTTATACTACCCAGTTAGCCTTGGAAGCAATACTTCCACGCCATGCCTGCCTCAGGCTTTAACTTTGTGCTGGTTGGTATACTATAAATTTCTTCTATTGCCCTGGCTTCTCTCCTAACCTCCATTCCCATATTTACAAGTGAGTACTAGACATACATTTTCAGATCACCCCATTTAAAATGGCTAAAACTAAATTCATCATCCTGCTCCTCTACCTCTAGAATATCCTCTTCTTAATCCTCTGAAGGACCCTGCCACTTTCCCCTAAACCTGTCCTTCAAAACTCAGATACTCTCAGGGAAGAAACTGCATTTCTCTCAAAGTAATGGCTTTTGTTCCAAGGAAAAAGCTCAACATACTAAGTATGAAATGAATATCTTTTGAATCATCAAAGGACTCCACTCTCTTTCTAATTCCATATACCTTTCTGTATTTTATTTAGCTCTATAATGCCCTCTCAAACCCCTCCTCTTCTTTCTGTTTTTGTTGTGACTAGGCCTCTTGAAAACTCACCTGGAGAGGCAAAAGGGCAGGCTGAAATTCTGAGTTAAATTAAACTAATCTCATAACAAAAATCATGTTAAAAGGCAAAATGCTTCTTAGTCCACGGAAAGAGTGAGACCTGACTGCAAGGTTCTCCGAGCATAATTGAGAGTGTGTTGATTAGATGGGGAGTTGGTATGCAGAAAACATGGCAAAGGTTAATGATGCCAGCAGAGCCTAGTCAAGCCCTGCTCAGAATGCCTCCCGGTTCCAGGGGTTCAGCTTCTTCTGGTGATGGATACGGTCCAGTTGGTGCAATATTTTTTTGTTGGCTTTAACTTCTCCAGAACCAAACCTGATCAACCTCTAAATTTCTGGCTATCCCACAACTATTCCTTCAATTATCCAGGCTCAGAATGTAAAAATTATTACAGACTCCTCGTCTCTTCTATTTCTTTTTTTTTTATTTAAATGAATGTTCAAGTACAGTTTTTTCTCCTATTTCTTGTATCTACTTGATTGATCCATTTTGATTCTTATTCTTTCCTTTTTTTCTCTTTTTAATGCTTCTTCCCTTCCAATTGTAACTCATGAGTTACTCATTAAAACATACCCAAATTAGTGTGTAATTAGATTTCTTTGCTTATTATCACCCCTCCTGAGAGTCCTGCCCATAGTACTAGATTCCTCAATCTTGTGTTGCCTTTCACTATGTAATGACAGAAGACCCAGGAGCGTACGAAGATTCCCAGCAGCCTTGCCATCCTGGTATTTAAAACAGGCACCACCTTCCTCAGAACCTAGCACTTCCCTTCTCACCAACATTGCTGTGGGTTTCAGCCATACGGAGTTCTCTTCCCTTCTCTGAACAAACTATGTTCACATTTGTTCCCCACACGTTGCACTCAGGGTTCCCAAATCAGAGCCATACATCAAAAACCCCCTTCCTCCTTAAAACTCTTGCTGATATTCCTGACTGAGATCCATTCCTTCTTTCTCTGGCATTCTTTAGGCCCAAGGACATTTAGGTGGAGTGAATTTGACACAAAGCAATGAGGCTTACATTTGAGGGCCCCTTACTTGGCAGCCCTCTCCAAGACTAGGTACCTAATTTTTATATATTTTTTTCTTAAAGAAGATCTTCTAAGTTGTAAAAGCCTTGGGTCTTACATCAACTGGATCTGTCCCTGAGTTTAGGTACTTAATTATATTCTTTCCCTGAAGTGTTTTCTAACTGGTTGATGTATAACAAATTTGTTTTCTCAACTTAGAGTTTATTACTCTATAATGCTGTACAGTGTGTAGAGTGGTAATTAAATGGTCATTGGTAAAGATCTACAGACTCCAAACATCACCTCCTCCATTGCCTCGCTGCGTGACAACTTTTACTTCTTATCTTTATTGAGTCTCAGTTTCTTCATCTGATAAGTGGGAGTGATTATGGTGAAGACTGCATTATGACTTTCACAGTTTCTCAGGCTTATGCCTTATGGGCCCTTTACTCCATAAAAAATGTTACAAATTATAATATTTATTACTGTGTGAGTATAAAGGCTAATATCTGTAAGTATAAAAGCTAAAATAAAGATTATTTTCTCTTTTGATTCTGAAAGAAACTAAAACATTTTCATGGAATTCTAAAAGTATTGTGGACCCCAGGCATTGTGGCTAGTGAGCCTAATGGTTGGGTCAGCCATGATTATGGTCTCCACGAAGTAGGAGTGTATTGGGTAAATGATAAATGAAACAATGAATGTGAAGCACTTAACAAAGTGCCTGACACAGTTTATTTTTTTATCTTTTTAAATTTTAATTGTTGTTGCAGTACAATTTTCTATCTTTTACTCCCATCCCAATCCCCCCATCCAGCCCTCCCCTCCTCACTCCCATTTCTAACCGCCCCTAGTTTTTATCTATGTGTCCTTTATACTTGTTCCTGTAAACCCTTCTCCTTTTCCCCTGAAATTTCCCTGAAATTCCCTCTCCTCTCCCCTCTGAACACTGTCAGTCTGTTTTCAATTTCAGTGTCTTTGGTTATATTTTGCTTGTTTCTTTATTTTGTTGTTTAGGTTCTGTTAAAGGTGAGATCATATGGTATGTGTCTTTCACTGCCTGGCTTATTTCGCTTAGCATAATGCTTTCCAGTTGCATACATGATGTTGCAAAGGGTAGGAGCTCCTTCTTTCTCTCTGCGGCATAGAATTCCATTGTGTAAATGTACCATCGTTTTTTGATCCATTCATTTACTGATGGGCACCTAGGTTGCTTCCAGCACTTAGCTATTGTAAATTGTGCTGCTATGAACATTGGGGTGCATAGATCTTTTTGGATTGGGTTCTTAGGATATAATCCTAGCAGTGAAATTGCTGGGTCAAAAGGCAGATCCATTTTTAGTTTTCTGAGAAAATTCCATACTGTTTTCCATAGTGGTTGTACCAGTCTGCAATCCCACCAACAGTGCACTAGGGTCCCCTTTTCTCCACAACCTCTCCAACACTCATTTGTTGCTTTGTTTATGATGGCCATTCTGACTGGTGTGAAGTGGTATCTCATTGTGGTTTTAATCTGCATCTCTCTGATAGCTAGCGATATTGAGCATCTTTTCATGTGTCTCTGGATCCTCTGCATGTTCTCCTTGGAGAAGTGTCTGTTCAAGTCCTTTGCCCATTTTTTAATTGGATTGCTTGTCTTCTTAAGGCAGAGTCATGTGAGTTCTTTATATATTTTAGAGATATCATTGATATACCTTGTCTGAGATATCATTGGCGAATATATTTTCCCATACAGTTGGTTCTTTTTTCATTTTAATGCTGTTTTCTTTAGCTGTGCAGAAGCTTTTATTTTGATGAGGTTACATTTATTCATTCTTTCGTTTATGTCCTTTGCTCTGGGGGATGTATCAGTAAAAATGTTGCTGTGTGAAATATCTGAGATTTTCCTACCTACGTTCTCCTCTAGGACTTTAATGGTGTCATGGTTTATATTTAAGTATTTTATCCACCTTGAATTTATTTTTGTGTAAGGTGTAAGTTGGTGCTTGAGTTTCATTTTTTTGCACATAGCCGTCCAGTTCTCCCAACACCATTTGTTGAAGAGGCTGTTTTTACTCCATTTTATGTTGCTGCCCCCTTTGTCAAATATTAATTGACTGTAGAGACTTGGGCTTATTTCTGGGCTCTCTGTTCTGTTCCACTGGTCCATGTGCCTGTTCTTATGCCAGTACCAGGCTGTTTTGATTACAGTGGCCTTGTAATACAGTTTGGTATCAGGTAATGTTATCCTTCCTATTTTGCTCTTCTTTCTCAAAATTGCAGCAGCTATTCAGGGTCATTTATGGTTTCATATAAATTTTTGAAATGTTTGTTCTATGTCTATGAAATATGCCATTGCTACTTTAATAGGTATTGCATTGAACCTGTAAATTGCTTTGGATAGTATGGACATTTTGATGATGTTAATTCTTCCAATCCATGAACATGGTATATGTTTCCATTTGTTTGTGTCTTCCTTAATTTCTTTCTTCAGTGTTGTGTAGTTTTCTGTATACAGGTCTTTTACTTCCTTGGTTAGATTTATTCCTAGGTATTTTATTTTTCTTTTTGCTATATCAAATGGGATTTTTTTTTTTGATTTCTGCTTCTGCTGTTTCATTGTTGGTATATAAAAATGCCTTTGATTTCTGGATATTGACTTTGTATCCTGTTGTTTTGCCAAATTCGTTTATTAGGCCAAGCAGTTTTTTTGCAGAGTCTATAGGATTTTCTATGTACACTATCATGTCATCTACAAACAATGACAGTTTCATTTCCTCCTTTCTGATTTGAATGCCTTTTATTTCCTTTTCTTGTCTGATTGCTGTGGCTAAAACTTCCAATACTATATGGAATAAAAGTGGTGAAATTGGACAACCTTGTCTTGTTCCTGATCTTAGTGGAAATGATTTTAGTTTTTGCCCATTGAGTATGATATTGGCTGTAGGTCTCTCATATATGGCCTTTATTATGTTGAGGAATGTTCCCTCTATTCCCACTTTGCTGAGTGTTTTTATCATAAGTGGGTGCTGTACCTTATCAAATGCTTTTTCTGCATCTATTGATATGATCATGTGATTTTTGTCTTTGCTTTTGTTTATGTGGTGTATTACATTTTCTGATTTGCGAATGTTGAACCATCCTTGCATCCCTGGGATGAATCCCACTTGGTCATGGTGCATGATTTTTTTTTTAAATTTTTTTTGTATAATCTTTTTAATGTATTGTTGGATGCGGTTTGCCAGTATTTTGTTGAGGATTTTAGCGTCTATGTTCATCAGTGATATTGGCCTGAAGTTTTCTTTCTTTGTTGTGTCTTTATCTGGTTTTGGGATTAGGATAATGCTGGCTTCATAAAAAGAGTTTGGGAGTCTTCCATCATTCTGGATTTTTGGAATAGTCTGTGAAGGACAGGGGTTATCTCTTCCTTAAATGCTTTGTAGAATTCTCCCGTGAAATCATCCAGACCTGGACTTTTGTGTGTCGGGAGTTTTTTGATTACTGCTTCAATTTCATCTGCTGTTATTGGTCTGTTCAGGCTTTCTGCTTCTTTTTTATTGAGTTTTGGAAGATTATATATTTCTAGAAATTTGTCCATATCACCTAGGTTTTCAAATTTCTTTCCATACAGTTCTTCATAGTAATTTCTTACAATACTTTGTATTTCTGTGGCGTGCCTGACACACTTTAGGTTCTCAATTGATATTAGCCATTATTATTTTTGTTATTACATGCCTCTTTTGTATCCTTTACAGTGAATAATTAACATAAATGCTTACCAAAATTATTTGAATAGAGCATATTTGTAGTGTTAAAAGACAAACTGAGGCATCTTAAACTTTAGGTTGATTTGATCAAAAATTTATTGGAATCAGGCAGCACCGAACTGGAAGAGGTTAGGAATACTACACAGATGGGAGCCAGTAGAAAGACTTTTATAGAGAAGAGATGGAAGCAAAGCAAGGAAATTATTTGACTGGCTATAGGTTAAGCGGTTGCCTTATCTGGGAAAGCCTAGTTGACTGTCTGTGATTGGTTGTCCTTAGATTTTGGTTTCTTAACCCTGGAGCAATCAGACATATGTTTTGATTTGCTTACTTAGGCTACTAAGGTACTAAAGCTACCTCAGTTTAATGGCCTCCTTGTTTAATTGATTTAACAGTGGCAGTGGGAGTTGGGAAACAGAAGTGTCACATTATTGTGTATTACAATATCAATTAAATCATTTACTGTGTATTTGCTTGTGTTTCCAGGCTCGATGCCCACCCTGCATTTACAAGAAATTACTGTCTGCCACGTAGATGATCAGATGCCTTTAACTTGGACTTCCCAGCAGAGTCTCTGGAACACCAGGTTCTCAGACTTCACCTAAGAATATTCTCGTTCTGGAGGGGGTCTGAAAGTGTGTCTTCCGTTTTTTTTTTTTTTTAATCTCACTCCCACGTTGACTTTGAAGAGCAGCTACATTTGTCAGAAACCATCATCATAGGCGAGTCAGTAGAAGACGGAGATGACTGTAAGAGTTGCATGCAATGGCTCTGACTAACCGCTTCTCAAACGTTGTAACACCCACCCCCAGTCACTGCAAGTAAAATAGCATGCCTGCAATGCAAATTCAGCTTCAAGACTAATCCTTTAGGCACTCTTCTACCAACCAGATTGTACCCTCTAACTTCCTTAACTAAGTAATTCTGAAGTCACCAGCAAGAAATAACAGAATCCATACTGTAGCTCTCAAGAAACTCCTAAGATAGATATACACACAGAACTAGGATAGCATACTTCAAGGGCTAAGTGAATACTGTAGCCATGGAGCATTCATTCAGAGGAAGAAGCAATTACTACATGCTGAGCTGTTGGCAGGGGTCTTACAGTGAAAAGTGTTTTCAGCTGTGTTGTGGAAGAAGGCAGCCTGGTATGTATGTTAGTAAGGAAAAGGAATGCTGGACCAGGCAGAGGGGGTCAGGGGACCTAGGAATAAGTCTAATTTTGCCAGTCACTAGCTGTGTGTTTTTGAAAATGAAGATACAGAAAATATAAACCTGTCAGCATCTATTTGAATAAAAAATATAGTATAATAGTATTAATATTAGCAAAGATATAATTTAAATCAAAAGCATTTTTAAGAATAAAAAGGAATAACTCTATGATAAGGAACAGTCTACCAGGAACATAGAATCATCATGTAGTTATATGCTCCCCTCATTCAGAAAAAGCCTTGAAATATGCTAAGCCCCTAACTGGGAGAATTTCACTCAAATAACAATAGATCACACATTTGAAACATTAATAAGGACAAAGAATAGTTGATCTGAACAACAAGAAGGGGAAACTGAAGCACAGAACAGTGAAATAACTAGCTCAAGAACACATAGCTAGTAAGTGAGAGAACTGAGATTCAAACCAGGGAAATTTTCTACTGCCAGCCCTCAGCTAAAGTGGTATTTAGAGAGATAAACCATTGAAATGTACTTACAAAAATATATTTAAAATAAGTCAGTCAAGTGTTTAATATTCAACTTAACAAGTCAGAAAACAATAAGTCCCTAAAGAAGAAACAAAATGTGAAAACTCAAAGTGGGTTCTTAGAAAAGCCTTATGAAACAGACTTCTTAACTTATGACACAGGGAAATTCTCAAGAGAATTTGAAAGTGACAGAGGAGCAAAGAGGAGGGCATAACTAGAGATACAACTGAGATTTAAAAAAATTATAAATAACAGTATAAAGAACTTCTTGCCAATAAATTTGAAAACTTAAAGAAGATGTATTGTTTTCCAGAAAAGAAAAATTACCAAAATGCTAAAAAATGAAAACACAAAGGAAGAAATGAAGAGTAATCGAGAAACTTCCAACCCTCTTCTCATCACTTACAAAGACAGGTACAGACAATTTTATGGTGTATTCTAACTAACCCTTAAAGAAAGATAATCAGAAAGTTTTCAGAGATTTAAAGAACAAAGAGATAGAGGAAGAGGAGGAAAACCATGTACTTTATTTTATGAAGTTGTAATTACCTTGACACCAAGAAGGGATAATAACACTACAAGAAAAAAAATTGAAGATGAAAATTTTGTAAGTAAGGTATTAGCCAACAGACCTTCTTCACCCTGAGTCCCAGCGATATCTATTTGCAATGTGGAAGTAGAAAGAAGGCAGAAAGAATTTTTTAAAGAAAATTTTAATTGTTTTTATTTTTATTATTATTTTAATCCTCACCCAAGGATATGTTTATTGATTTGACAGAGAGAGGAAGGGGGGAGAGAGAGAGAGAAACATTGATCAGTTGCCTCCCATACATGCCCCAACCAAGGATTGAACCCATACCTGGATATGTGCCCTGACTGAGAATTGAACCCATCACCTTTTGGTGTATAGGATGATGCTCTAACTAACTGAGCCACCCGGCCACGGTGGGAGAATGAAGCTTAACTCAGTGAAACTGCTGGGTCTTCCTGAGTGCCCAGTTTTCCAGATTATGAAGAATGAGGCATGCACCAAAATACAAGGATAATTTTTTAAATTGGATCATCCTATGGCCTGAAAAAGTGAGTTCCTGTGCCATTACCATGGGTAGTTTGCTGTTCTTGCCTCGGGTAGACGGAACATGCCTGAGATGCCAGTCACCGCCATCACCTCACCAGGATACTGGACAGTCAGTACCATACAGGGTGTCTAATACTAGATTACCTGAAGCTGCAAGAATTTTGTTAGAACCATTAATTCCAACCTTCTTCTACAGCACACCTTCAACTGGATTAGCTAGTGCACAACGGAACTGCTTTTGTTCCTCCTGCTGGGTTACATGCCTAATTGTATCTACTTTTACAGTCAATCTTTGGCTAAATAAAAAGTTCACAAAAGGTACTTGCAGGGCGTCAGTTGTCAAAATCTCTTTTTGTTTTAATTAATTAATTAAGTTTATGTTCTTTATGCTGTGAATAAGAAAGTATCTTTGTATCAGAGAGATGGTACTTAATATGTTTTTCCTTTTCCTGCCTTTCAACCATAATCTAGTTGGTGTTTTTAGAGCCATTTTATTTAATAATATATATAAAATTATATAATTTTATATTTGCATATAGGAGACAATATTGAATATTAATTATGGAATAAGTGCTTTGGATTCAGAAAAGGTTGTGTTCAAATCTTGGCACTAATAGAAAAGGTCTGGAAATAAACACCCAGTTATTAGAGGTCACCTGTGGTATGGGGCACTGGAGAGAACCTGGGCACTCGACTTTTGCTTTACCCTCCTCTAGATTATGTTGACTTGTTACAATGAGCAGGTATGATTTTTGTAACTTGAAAAGAGAAGGGAAGAGAGAGCAAACTAGTTCTGTGACTTTAGGGAAACAATTCTGCCTCTTTATACTGCAATTGATTCATCCGTAATATGGGGAATATTAAGGAATTATTATGAGGAACACATGAGACAATGCATATAAATCACTTAGCATTCTGTCTGTTACAAATTCTGTACTCAATAAATATGGATATTATCACCAGGCAAAGTGATCTAGTAAGTATTCAAAACATGCTTAAGTAGTCAAAAAACAAATTTTAAAAAGTGATAGGAATTCTTTGTAATTATGTTTTTAAAATTTATTACAATTTATTTTGCTTATTCTTTTTCTGCTTGACAAGTTCTTGTTTCTTTGCTTTGTGTTATTTGACCTTGGTTCTTTGTTTTAAAGAAAAGATTGGCCCAAATTGAAAGTCGTTCTTCAAAATAACTGTCCCAGATTCTTCAAAAGTATTAATGTCATATAAACAAAGATTGAGAAATTGTTAATGCTAATTTCATGATATGAATAATTGAATACTCATTAATGTCTGAAATTATGTTAAAATAATTAGTTACTAAAAATAGGCAGATAATAGAGGAAGATTGTGAATCATTGCTAATAGAATGTAAATTGATACAATTTCCCTGAAGGACAAATTGGAAATATCTTTCAAAAACAGAAATGCACATATCCTTTGACCCAGGAGTTCCACTTCTAAGTAATTATCCTACAAAGATGGTTCCACATGTGTGAAATGATTCAAATAAATTGGTATGTTCACTGTAAGAATTCCTTGACAGAGCCAAGTTTGGAAACAACATGCATGACCGTCAGTAATGGGATGCTTGAATAAATTCTGATACACTCATAAAATAGAGTAAAATGAATACAATAGACTGCCCTAAATGTACTTTTTCAGGAAGGAATTTCTAGAGACGGGAAGTTGAGAGAATAAAGTATAGAACGTTGGGCTAAAAAGCACCAAAGTATGTGGGTTTTGCAAGAGCATAGCCCTAGAGTTTATAATTTAACATTTAAACTTTGCTTCTATCCGAAGAGTCAACAAGGTTCTGCTTGTGATTTGATTTTGTGGCTATAATTGTCCTATTCTCTTTCAACATGGTAATGCTAATCCTCACTGTGATTCTTTCAGAAAGAGGGAAAACTTCAGCCTCATCTTTACCAGGCACACTGTGGCTACCTACAGTAAGTGCCCTCATAGGTGAAGTGGCCAGTCAACTAGACACTGATAGATGGTCAGAGCACACCCAGTAATACGCTTTTACAGTTTACCGGCACAACACACTCTAAGTGCTTGTGTGAGAATGATTCAACAAAATGAGGAACCACAGATTCTAGGGATGTGTCAGATCTAGAAAAGCCATTACAGCACAAGTTCTTTTCCCCACAGTGGCTAGGCAACCTCATGTCTCTCCAAGATAAAGAAGAAAATCAAGTCAAACAAGCCCTCCTGAAGACTAGGAATGAGATAACTTCAGGCAGCATCTTTGTTCCTGGTAATAACACTAAAGTGTTTGTTGTTATGGACTATTATACATTCTCCCCAATTCTCACCCAAGCAATCAAAATTTAACTATCATCTTTGAAATGTAGATAAAACAAAACACCTACCCACTATTCTCTTATTTCCCCTGCTGGTATTCTTCCATCGTCTATCTGTTTTACACATTTGTCCCAGGCTTCATGCCAAATACTAGCCCCCCTCCAAACAAAAAATGACCAAAACAAAACACTTGTTATAGAGTAAGATGGGCTGATGGTTTGAATCGTCACTCCACTGAAGAAGAAACTATTTGGAAAAGAAGGCTATAAGAAATAGTTTCTGGTTGAAAGGGGTAGCTCTGGAGTCAGAAGTCTTAAATTTGAAACCAGCTCTTAAAGGTATCAGCTGTGTGGCCTTAACAAAGTAACTGACTTTTTCTGGCCTCAGTTTTACTTTGTTAATTATAGGTGCTCAAAGGAACTCATTGAACTGGTGGTAAGATTAAAGGTGATAATGCACGTAATGGATCTAATGCGAGATCTGATGTATAACGTTTATTCAGGAAGTGTGAGCTATTTCATATGCTAGATCATTTCCATGTATATGAACATGATGGATAGGAGGCTCCGGGAAGGTGTTTTGCTCCCCAGTTTCTCCACTCTGCTTAGGGTGGCCTATGACATTCTCTGGGCAACTCTGGCTGCTTCCCTGTAAGGCTAGCGTCCCATTCCCTAATGTTCTTCACTGATCTGCCAATCAGTCTTGTAATCATCACAGAGATGTTTGTTTTATTTGACTTTTCAATTAGGGAATGGTGGCTTAAGAAGCGTACATTAGGCGGGGAGCATCTAGGGTCATTCAGTAGCCTTCAGATAACACCTGTTTCCACACAGTTTGGCCCCAGTTTTACTTTGGGCCCTTCTGTGAGTTGGCCCCCTCGCACCAGTGGCTGGTTAGGTGGGTGGGCGAGGCTGCCCTTTTCATGCCCCAGGGTCTCTTCCCACACTGATGACATCTGTCTTTCTGCTTCCCTTCCCTTCCTCTCCTTTTCTTCCCAGATCAAAGTGGAATAGAGCTCATTAAAGCTTTATAGAAATAGTGCCAATAAAGAACTTCAGGAACTGGGCTTGGTTGAAAACAATCATTACTAAGATCTGCTGCATGCTCTGGGAACCATTAGGTAGCCACTGCTTCTGTTGGGCGTTTAATATTTTTTGCTTCCTCATAATCTTTGAGTTGGTGTATTATCAATTTTAGAAAGACTGGGGAAAAAGCCCTATGAATATTTATTTTCTACCACATAATATATTTACTATTTGTCTCAAAATTTTTAGTTTTGTGTTTCTTATATAAATTATGAATAAAAAATAAAAATCAAGCAAGCAACCAAAATATAACCAGAGACATTGAAATTAAGAACAATCTGACAGTAACTGTAACAGGGTGCAGCCAAGAGGGGGACCCAAAATAGGGATTTGAAATGGGGTCTAGAACTCAAGGTGTTCAGGAAATATTAGGATAATCACCCCCCCACAGGTGTGAGCTGGGGGAAGGGACACATGGAGCAGGACCATTGAGAGCTGTTTTGCATAGCAACAGCTTTGCAGCTAACCTCTGGTGTGGTCATTTAACATATCTATAACCTTTAACTGGTTGCACAGATATGTTAAATAGCTGTGGCCATGCTCTGAGCCAGGGGAATGGAAGTCACTTCCCCCCAAGATATAACTGGGGGGCAGGTCCCCCAAGTTACAGCACCTGTGGGAGAGCTTGGAGAAGATTGGCTCCACGACATTCGGCTACACCTGCCCAGACTCAGTATGGCAGCCCAGTAAAGCTGGGAGGATATGAGAGGGCTAGCTAGTGTAGCCGATGGTGGGGGGAGTTGAAAATGGGGCTGCAGAGGACGATTGGCGCAGAGATTTAAAACCAGATACAGCAGCCCTGAGAGAGAGAACCACTCAATCTTTAGCAGAGTGGGGACTCCTGCAGCTCTGTGAGAGAGAATCACCATGCAGCTTTAGCAGAGAACCACCATGTGGCTTGGGCAGTGCAGAGAGAACCATGTGGCTGTGGCAATAGAAAGGAGAGCCATGCGGCTTTGCCAGAGTGGGGACCCCCGCAGCTTTAGAAGGGGGAACCACCACCCAGCTTTAGCAGAGATCCTGGCGACACAGCTGATGGTGTTGGGAACCGAGGGAGGCCTACCAGCCAAGACAGATTACTGGGAAGAACTGGGGCTGGCTGAGCCTCAGACTTCTATTCCTTTTCCTGAGATATGGTACCCTAGACTGGGCAAAGGGCAGGGGAAGGAAGGACTGTGTGTGTTTGTGGGTGTTTTAAGGGACTTTGGGATTTTTTTAAATTAATTAATTAATTTATTTATTTATTTTTACAGAGGGAAGGGAGGGAGAAAGAGAGAGAGAGAGAAACATCAGTGTGCGGTTGCTGGGGGCCATGGCCTACAACCTAAGCATGTGCCCTGAGTGGGAATTGAACCTGTGATGCCTGGTTCGCAGCCCACGCTCAATCCACTGAGCTACGCCAGTCAGGGTGGGACTTTGGGATTTTGATGAAGACATTAGGTCACTACTTTAAGTCTGTGCAGCATTAAATAAACATTTCCTTTCCTCTTCACGAATCTCTGGCACTGAGAGACGTCTTTCCTCTGGCAGCAGACATAACCTGGGGGGTTCCTTTCAGGTAATAGTATATCGTCCCAGCCCCCCCCCCCCTTGTTGTTCTGTAACATAACCAGAGGGAAGGTTGGAGGGGATAATGTGGGGAAAGGAGGGAAGGGTTTTCAGAACAACTATTAAGGACTCATGGACAAAGCCAAGGGGGGCTGGAATAAAGGGAGGGAGGTGGGGATGGCTGGGGAGGGGAGTGGGGAGAGTAAATGCAGAAAACTATACTTGAACAACAATAAAACAATTAAAAGAAAAAAATAAAAATCATCACAACTGCTTTGAGGCCAAACACATATTGTGCAACAATATATTATGTATAAGAATATCACAAAAATTGGGAAGGTTGTCCTAGAAGAATTTGACACAACACACTGATGACACAATATTAAAAAATGGAACTATCAATGAAAAAATAATCTCTAAGTATCCACAACCTGTTAGTATATTATGGTACATGTCAAAGGAATTATGGTTGCAGGTGGAATTAAGGTTGCCAATGATTTGACTTTCAGATACGGAGGTTATACTGGATTATCTGGGTTTGCCCAATGTAATCACAGATGGTTAAAGTGGAAGAGGGTGACAGGAGAGGAAATCAGAGAAGTATGAAGACACTGCAGAAAAAACCCTTCCATTTCTCCGTATCCATCACCAGCTACTGCTCTGTTCTCCCTCCCTTCATAGTTGAACTTCTTAAAAGGACTGTCTGTGCTCTCTGCCCAGACTTTCTCACTTTTCAACTATGGCTTAACCTAACCCGTGATGCCTGACTTTGCCTTCAAGTCTACTGAAACTGTGTTCCTCAAAGTTACCAATTACCTCCTTATAGCTATGTCCAGAGACCCTATTTTCTGTTCTCTTACACAGCTCTGAGAACCCTTCTGTCTTGAGGTACCTGACCTTGATTTTGGTGGTCCCACACTTGCTGCTCCTTCTCCCACCCCTCTGGCTGTTCCTTTTCTGTCACATTTGAGGCCAATGCTTCCTCTGCCTGTCCCCTAAATGATTGTTATGATAAACCCTCCTCTTCTTCCACATTCTTTTTTGCAAATGATCTATAGCCACCACCTCAATGAGAAAAAATATATTTGTGACTCCCAACTTGATATCTTTAGCCTAAACTTCCCTCCTGAGTTTCAGACTTTAATATTCATTTTGTCTTCTGGAACTTCCACATGGTTGTCTCAGAAACACCTCTGTCTTAGATTCTGATATTCCTGTTCAGATGCAACTAGTTTATTTTGGAGGGAGGTGATCCCAGGAGAAATTTTAAGGGGATGAGAAGTGAGACAAGGAAAGCAAGCAAGCTAATAGTGTTCAGGAGCAGTTTATCTCTATTGGCAAATGCGGCTCAGTGTCACTGAAGACCCTCTGAGACACTGGGTAGAAGATGCCTCAGAACTGATACATAAAGGGACAGAAAACTGAGGTACTTATTCATTAGTTCGTGTCCCTCACTGTTGATGGTCACTCCTGAGACATTAACTTTCTGGAACTTCCAGTCTGACTACATGTGCTCTGCAGCTCAGCTTACATTGTGGCCAGAGAATGACTTCAGGCAGAGATACAGAAGCTGTCTACACCGGCAGGCACATCTGCAGGTGACTTCCATGGTAGCCCAAGGGGATGCAAGTAGGCAACTGGCCATGTCCACTACACACTTCCCAAACTGAATTCAAGATCTTAACCTCCAAGTCTACTTTCCTCCTGGGTTTCCTTACAGTAAGTGACCCCACTATCAACCTAATGTCCAAATCAGAGACTTAACAATCTCAGTGTCATGCTAGATTTCTCTCTTACACCATATCATGTCTGTCATCAAGTCTTGTTAATTCTTTTATATTTTTCTCAAATCTGCCTATATTCTGCTTTCCACAGCCAATACTAATCTCAGATGACCACAATCTCTCACCTAGATCACTACTTAATCCCCCTTTGACCTTTCAACCTTCTGCCTCCAGACCTCATCCAATCTGTCTTCAATTTAGCAACCAAAATGGCTTAACAAATCTTAATCAAGCCAGTTTCCTGCTAAAAACCATTCAATGATTATTTCTATGGAGATAGAGGCCACACTCACTAACATGTTTTGCTAAATTTCCCATAACCTTGCATTTCCTTATCCTTTAACCTCATGCCTTATCCCTTTTCTATTGAATTATTCTCTAAAAAGTATGTCTCTCTCCCCTACCCGTACACAGGTCCTACAAATATGCCAACCTCAGGGCCTTTGTTCACTTTCTTTTCCTTTGGTTAAAAACTCGGGGCCTTTGTTAATGTTCTCTTCCTCTGATTAAGACCTATTTATCCTGAGATCACAATTGCAAGTCACTTCTTTCAGGAAGTCTTCCCTGATTGCCTCTGTTATAAGACTCCCATAGCACCCTGTGTGTTTTCATCAAGGTATTTTTTCACACTGAATTGTAGGCTGTTTACCCATATAGAGCCACCTTCCTCTTCCAAGACTGAGGGGTTAGGTGATAGGCTATGTCAGTCTTGATAATTATGTTATTGGCATACAACACTATCTGGTACATAGTAGGTACAATACATATCTGTTGAAGTAAGATATCTCCTTCCAATAGCAAAAGCAACAAATATATAAATTTGGCTGGTGGTTGACTCTTTTACAAATGCCTAAAATCTGAGAGCTCAAAGCAGTTTTTATATTTGAATACTACATAGCAAAGAAAGGCCTGTCTTTGAATTCAGTGGGGCAGAGAACAAGTGATATCAATTGACCTACCTCCTACCTGCTGCTGGAGATTATTACAACTTTGAAGAGTATCCAAAAAAGATATGTTTTCCTGGAAAAATCAAACCAATGATTTTCCAGAGCCCCAACTTTTGGTAACCCAGTACAGTAGATTTATTCATCTTTCTGGTAATGATTTTTTTCTTCTCAAAGCACTCAATTTATTTTCCATTGCTGACATGTAATCCAGAAATAATAGAGGTTGATCTAGTATAACTGATACCTGAAAAGAAAAAAAGCTCTGTATTAAGTATTACTAAAAATAATTCTCAGCAAGTCAGACGACATGAAAAGACTTCAGTTTTAGGCGATTCTTTCTGTTTGTTATAAACATAGTCTTCAGTAGAAAGAGTTAAGCTTGAAGATACTGCTCTGGCACAGTTTTTGTAATTACATCCCAGGGTACACATCTGAAATTTTTTTCTGGTTCTATTTTCTAATACAGTCCTACTCAGAGGTGCTAAAATTTGCATCTGTCTTTAGAAATCCTAAACTGTCACTGTGTGTCATATATTCAAGTATTTAAAACTGCTTTGAGCTCTCAGATTTCAGGCATTTGAAAAAGTCAAAGCAGATGACTAGAACCCTGGTGAACATGTGACAATAAACCTTTGTCCTTTTAGTCACTAAGATTTGGGGATTCTTTGTTTTTTGTAGAAGTGATAATTTGTTGTCAACATTCTGACTTTAGAAATGGACACAAGAATCAGATGGCTGAAGAACAAAATAGTCTTATTGCTCAAAAGGCCACTTTGGAGAATGAAGAATAAGAACTACCCAAATTCTGGTTCCCTGATAATTTCTTCTCTGGATTAACCCTACTGATCCCAAACTTCAAGTCTCCCCACTGCAAGGTCAGATCCTGACATGGAAAGGTTACCTCATGGAAAAACAGGATGAGAGATTCTTGAGGAGAGGTAGAGCAGAGAGTCAGAAGAATGAAGCACAGTGGCCGCACTAAGCATGCTCAGTGCCTTCTCCCAGTCACCAGTGAGATAAGGCAATCTCCAAGGGAAGTATTCCCATAATGCACCTTCTGAACAGAAGGACTTATTTACCCTGGGTGAAAAAACTCAGGCTGAAACAATGGAATGTTGATCCAGTTAAACTCAAAAGCAAAAGCTAAAGGGGCTTCCAGGACCTTTTTTACTTCAAATTAGTTTTGAAAATGACCAGCATTAGAGATACTAAATTTGGGCAATATAACATCTGTTCTGGGAGATAGCACATGCAGGGCCGGTCACCTATCTTCCAGGAAAGCAGGATCCTGCACTGTTCCTGGGATTCTGAGAAGCTGGGTCAGATTCATGAAGTCCTCACTTAATGTCATCAGTAGGTTGTATGGCTATAAGCAAAATGATGCATGATGAAACTAATTTTACCACAGTCTAATTGATATAAACAAGAGTCAAGTTCCTACAACATCTCATCAGTGCAACACTGAACTAAATGACATTTTTTGAGAATCTGTTGTAAAACCATACCTGGATGATAATAATAGGTTTATCTGAGTTCTAAAACCAGATTTGAAGGAGAAAAAGTCCTAAAGGCCAGACTGGCTAGAGGAACGTGAAAGAAAAAGAAACAGTTCTATTATTGTGACTTAATATAGAAAAAGGGCTCTATAAACATACTAGCCTTAGGCATTATGTGGTGATAGCAGCACATCCTTTACACCATTTGCCTTGCTCAACTAACTGCTGCTTTTCTCATTTACTAAATGAATGATGCTTAAAACTATTCATTTAAATAGAAGATTTTATGGTAGGTTGTATTATAGAAGTAGCAGAGAATTTAGCTCTAAGTTCATGAGAAAGAAGTGTCTTGCTGAGGAAATGCGATGCCACTGCAGCTGAGCAGTGTTAAGCAGGAGGAGAAGCTCTGTGTAGTGACACCTTGGCAAAAACAACCAACTGGTCCTGAGATTGTCATGTAGGATTTATCAACTGAGTAACAAACATGTGTTTGACTTTCAAAACCACAAAATGCCTTTGGCCTCTGACAAGATGTAAAGCATCCACACACAGAGAGAAAGTCAGGGTAGATAAATAGGAGGAAGGAAGGAAGGAGGGAGGGGGGAAGGGAGGAGGGAGAAACAAAAGGAAGAAAGCAAGAATTTCTTTTCCTTTTAACAACTTTATAAATTATATAACAAAAATGAGTCATTTTTGGTCAAATGCTTTCCCCCCTCCCTGTGGAACAGCTGAGTTCATCATGTGAAAAGGAAGAGTCTGTCATTACATCTTAAATTATAATTATCTTCTTTGCATGACAATTGGAGAAAAGGTTTTCATATTAGTTTATTTTTGTAAAACAGTCTGCTTCAATTGATCCCAAGACATCACTGGGATGAACTACATACAAGCTCAGCAACTGTCAGGGGAGGGCTTTGTTATTGGTATTTCTATTGAAACTTATGCTTTCTTTTGCATAAAACTTTTCTACTATTTGCTCATTTCCATTACAGTTTCTTCTCTAGTATGTAGGAGCCCGAATCATATTTCTGGAAAAGAATACTTTGGACCTATTTTCAGGAGGGTGGGGTTTTTTTTTAACTCTCAAGCGCCCCAAACTCAAAACATTAATGTTCCTCATTACACACACACACACACACAAGAAAACCAAAATTATTTTTAAAGTGATGGATAAAATGTTCTTTAATATTATATTGCCTTATTCTGAAAATTTCAGTTTGGATATAGTTTATCAATTTTAATAAATGAATATTTCAGAGAGTTACGATTAGCTTCTAGGAAATTTTTAGCCAGAGAAGCACATACTGACTTGAAAGTTTCCCTCGTTAATGAATACCTTTTATCAAAAGTTTTAGCTTCAGGTTAGAGTTTATGATTTACTTGGTGTCTGCTTGTTGGAAAGCATTCTATTTATACTATAAATTTCATTGTGAATTTCCAGCATACCTCTAATATGCGAGTGAGACAGAATTCCACCAGTGAAATGTGTTTTCTGGTGCTTTTAAACCTGAAATATGATTTACTCTCTTGGATTGTTTCTGAACTCTGGTCATTCTTCCAAGATGGATAAGAACAGCCATGAGCCCCAGGACCCCAGGGGAAAAGATGGGAGTCTGTTTTCTGTAGCAAAAGAGATTATAATAATTTCCGCCCATTGTGGCCTGTTGGTTATAAGAATAAAAACAGACAGCTGCTCTCCACAAACCATTTGCTCTATGTGGTGGTCCTAAGGTGATTAATCTTCTCACTTTGCCTGATGTTGATGAAGTTACCAGGATGTGGGACTTCAATGGTAAAACTGGTGAAGTTCCAGGTAAATCAGGACAAGTTGATCACCCTAGCTAGTTCCAAATTCTGAAAACTTATAATGCCTGATCCAGAGAATTCAGAGGTCTAGGACCACCATAATAAAGGATTTATAGATGTGCAAATGCAGCTCAATGGCCCAGGTTTGTCTTAAAATGATACAGGAAGACCATATCTGTTCATGACCCATGGAGGGTCAGGGTCTCCTTTCAAAAGCACAACTTCTTTACTTAACTGATGCCACACTACTAAGGGGTTTATTTTTGGTTTTAGAGTCTGGCCCTGTTGCCTTTTCCTCCTAAGGTTTTAATGGGTTTGCTCCTAAGGTTTTAATGGGTTTGCTGAAGATAAAAAATAAATAACATTCTTTTTTTTTTAAGATTTTATTTATTTATTTTTAGAGAGGGGAGAGAGGGAGAGAGAGAAACATCAATGTGCGGTTGCTGGGAGACATGGCCTGCAGCCTAGGCATGTGCCCTGACTGGGAATCGAACCTGCAATGCCTGGTTTGCAGCCTGTGCTCAATCCACTGAGCTACACCAGCCAGGGCTAAATAAATAACATTCTTAATCATTTACCATACATTTAAGAACATTTTTATTGTATTTTTTTCAATATCCCCTTATACCCCTTCCCCCCGCAATCACCACACTGTTGTTCATGTTTATGAGTTATTTTTCCTTTTTGCTCAATCCCTTGATGCCCTAACCCCACCCCCCAATAGCTGTCATCCATTCTCTGTCTATAAGTCTGTCTCTATTTTGCTTGTTAATTCAGTTTGTACCTTAGATTCCACATATGAGTGTAATCATATGGTATTTGTCTTTCTCTGACTGACTTATTTCACTTAGCATAATGTTCTTCAGGTCCCTCCACGCTGTCACAAAGGGTAAATTTTTCTTCTTTTTTACCGCTAAGTAGTATTCCATTGTGTAAATGTCCCATAGTTGTTTAATCCACTCATCTACTGATGGGCATTTGGGCTGCTTCCATATCTTGGCAATTGTAAATAAATGCTGCAATGAACATAAGGGTGTTTGTATTCTTTTGAGTCAGTATTTTGGGTTTCTTTGGATATATTCTCAGAAGTGGGATTGCTGGGTAAAAAGGCAGATCCATATTTAATTTTTTGAGGTAACTCCATACTGCTTTCCATAGGGGCTGCACCAGTCTACATTTCCACCAACAGCACAAAAGGCTTCCTCTTTCTCCACCTCCTTACCAGCACTTGTTTGTTGATTTATTGATGTTAGCCATTCTGACAGGTGTGAGGTGATATCTCATTGTGGTTTTAATTTACATTTCTCTGATGATTAGTGACATTGAGCATGTTTTCACATGTCTGCTGGCCATCTGCATGCCCTCCTTGGACAAGTGTCTATTTGGGTCCTTGCCCATTTTTGATTGGATTGTTTGGGGGTTTTTGGGAGGGGGGATGTTGAGTTTTGTAAGTTCTTTATAAATTTTGGATATTAACCCACTATCAGATGTATTGGTGAATATGTTCTCCCACTCTTTATCAGCTTAGTTAGAAAGCATAGATTGTGTTTTTATTTTGTTGATGGTCTTCTTTACTGTATAAAAACTTTCAATCATCTATTATTTAAATAAAATATCTTTTCATTCTTAACAACTTAAGAGATCATTCACATGATATACAATTTATCCATTTAAAGAGTACAAATGGTTTTTAGTAGTCACATAATTTTGCAAATGTCACCACAATCTAAGATTTGCATATTTTCATCACCCCCCTGCAAAGTAACCCTGTATTTACTGCCAGTCACTCCTCACTCCTACCTCTTCCAGCCACGGACGTCCACTAATTTATTTTCTGTCTCTATAGATTTTCCTATTCTGGATATTCCATATTAACAAAATCATACACTATGACATCTTTTGAGTCTGACATCTTTCAATTAGCCTAACTTTTTAATGTTCATTCATGCATTAGTACATGCCATTCCTTTTTATAGCTTAATAATATTCCATTATATCCATATACCACATTTTGTCCGCTGATGCATATTTCAGTTGTGTTCACTTTTTGACTATTAGGAGTAATGGTACTATGAACATTCATGTAAAAGATTTTATGAACATATGTGTTTAATTCTTTTGAGTATATACTTATGAGTGGAAATGCTGGGTCATATGGTAACTCTATATTTAAACTTTTGAGCAACTTCCAGACTATTTTTCAAATTGGCTGCATTATTTTGCAATTCTCCCAATAGTGTATGAGGGTTCTAGTTTCTTCACATCCTCACCAAAGTGATGTTATTTTGTTTTACTTTTTTTTTAGGAATCTTAGTGGATGTAAAATGGTACTGTGTTATGGTTTTGCTTTGCATTTCCCTGGTGACTAATGATTTTGAGCATTCTTTCACATGTTTATTGGTCATTTATATATCACCTTTGGAAAACTGTCTATTCAAGAAACTTCTATTTAGCTAAATCAAATCAAATTAAAAAAAAGGTGAACTAAATTTCTAGATACCTAATAGAGTTTTGTATCTTCTGAGCACCACTTTACCTGTCTCTTTTGAGATGTAGTAATCTTCTGACAATAGCACAATTCTTCCAGGTGCTCTACAGTGATGTGATAAATAGATCCAAAATACTTCACCTAGCAGTTCCACTCAACTTTTGCAACAGGTTAGATTTAGAGTCCCTGTAGAACTGGTAGGATGCCAGTAAGTCTGGGCCTTGAACCCTCACTCATTGGTCTCTTCAAGCATGCAATATAATTATTCTCCCAATGACAAGTCAGCGAGAAAGAGTTGATGAAATCAGCTGTGAGATGGACATTAGAAAGCAAGAGAGTCCTATTATCTCCTGTAGGAGAGGATAATCATTGCAATCTTAGCTTATTACACTTGATGCTGGTAGGAAAGGGGACAACTGTGTTACCTGGAAGAGGCAATACTTTAAGCTATTTTTGTCCATCAGTTTCTGTGATTTAGTTTATCAGCTTAGTTAGAAAGCATTATAGAATACTAAGAAAACCAGTTTGGCTGTGTAGTGAGGAAGTTAAAAAAGGAATCCTGGATGATTGACTAGTGAATGAGCCCTATTGGGGAAAAGCTTAGGGTGCCTAGAAATGTTACAGAAGTCCTTGGGCACATTTCAAGGGAGACAGAGGATGCAGAGAAATTGTGTCTATTGTTGATACTGTCACCCAACCATACAGCAGATTAGTAGAGTTCTTGTCAGATGATCCCTCACCTTTCTGTTCTAACTCAGAAAAAAAAAGTAGAGTATGAAGAAGTTGCTCTATTTTTTTTTTTTTTTAAAAGGAGGGGACTTCTGTGATTGACCCATCAGCATTTGACAAAGGCTTTGTTTGAGGCATACAAATCCAGGAATCTTTCCATTTTTAGCAGCTTGCAGGTTAGCAGATAAAAGTCCTCTAAGAATTTCCCCGAGGCTGAACTTCTCTGAACCAAGGTAGCCTGAGACTTGGGGCAGCTCAACAACCTCTTGGAAGAAATGGCTGTTTTTTCGGTTCATCTGTATTTGTTTCCTCCTCATGCATAAAGAATGAGAGAGTAGGAGCTGAATACATAAATCTCTTCAACTGTAACAACAATGGGAACAATTGGTTGGAAGCTTACAATACTCCAACTGTCCCTAGTTTTTTAAGAAAGACTTCTCTAGTTTGCTTTCTGTATTTCTGTTGATATTTTAAAACCTTGTTGAGTCAAGAAACATCAAAACTTGTAGAGCATTTTTATAAGAATTTATTTGAGCCAAATTGATAATATAAGCCAGGGAGCAAGATCACAAATGCTCAGGAGAATAACAGTTTTGCAGTTTCTCTTATGCACTTGATATTAAGGAGGAGACATGAGGATGATTACATGGAGGTGGAAAAAATCAGGGCAGGGATTGAATTACAGGATAGTTAACAAGATTATGTGCTTCTTGAGGATGGTTCAACATTCAAAAATTAATTAATGTAATCTACCACATCAATAGACTAAAGAAAAAATCAGATGATCATTATCATTAGAAGTAATAAAAGCATTTGACAAAATCCAATACCCATTCATAATAAAAATTCTCAACAATATGTGAATAGAGGGAAATATCCTAAACTTGATAAAGAACATAAATTTAAAAATATACAGATAACATCATTCTTAATAGTGAGAAACTAGAAACTTTCTAAGATTGTGAACAAGGCAAGGCTATTTCACCACTGATTTTCAAAATCATACTGTAAGCCCTTGTTAATGCGATAAGACAAGGAAAGGAAATAAGAAGTACACAAACTGGGAAGGAAGAACTAAAACTGTCTTTGTTCACAGACAGCATAATTGACTATATAGGCAATAAAAAAGAACTGGAAAAAAATCTTCGGGAACTAATAAGCAATTATAACAAGGTCATAGGACACACGCTTAATGTGCGAAAGTCAGTCACTTTACTATATGTCAGCGACCACCAAATGGAATTTGAAATTAAAAACACATTTACATTAGCACCTTCCATTTTGAAATACATATAAATCTAACAAAATATGTATAAGATCTATAGGGAAAAAAACTACAAAACTCTGACAAATGAAATAAAGGAACTACATAAATGGAGAAATAGTTCATGAAGACTAAATATTGTCAAGACTTCAGTTCTCCCCAACTTGAGCTATAGGTTCAATGTGGTCCCAATAAAATATCAGCAAGTTATTTTATAGATATTGGTAAAATGATTCTAAAGTTTATGTGGAGAGACAAAAGACAGAAGAGCCAACACAATCCTGAAGTAGAATAAAGTTGGAGGACTAACATTACTTGACATCAAGATTTACAGTAATCAAGACAGTGTGGTATTGGTGAAAGAACAAACTGACTAATGGAATCAAGAGAGGAACCAGAAATAGACCCATAAAAATATAGTTAACTGATCTTTGACAAAGCAGCAAAGGCAATATGACAGAAAAAAGACAGTCTGTTCAACAAAATGGACATGAACATAGAAAAATTGAATCAAGAAACAGACCTTATGAACTTCACAAAAATTAACTCAAAATGGACCACAGATCTAAATGCAAAAGGCAAAATTATAAAACTCTAGAAGGTAACATTAGAGAAAATCTAGATGACTTTGGGTTTGTTGATGACACATTAGATACAACACCAAAGGCATGACCCAAGAAAGAAATAACTGATAAGTTGGATTTTATTAAAATTTTTAAATTCTAAAAGACACTGGTAAGAAAATGAAAAGGCAAGCCACAGACTGGGAGAAAATATTTGCAAACACTACATATGATAAAGGACTGTTATCTAAAATATGCAAGAGTTAATAAAGACTCAACAATCAGAAAACAAACAATCTGATCAAAAAATGGACCAAAGACACTAACAGACACCTCAACAAAGAAGACACACAGATGGCAAAGAAGCATATGAAAATGCTATCAGGGAAATGCAAATTAAAATAGCAATGAGAGACCACTACACACCTATTAGAATGATCAAAATTCAGAATAGAATGGTCAAAATTCAGAATATTGACAATACCAAGTGCTGAAAAGGAAGTGGTGCAACAGGAACTCCCATTGACCTCTGGCACTATCACCTGAGAAGAGTTTGGTAGTTTCTTATAAAATTAAATATATACTTATCATTTGATACAGAAACCAAGCTCCCTGGCATTTATTCAATGAAGTTAAAAATGTATGTCTACACAAAAACCTGCACTCAGGTATTTACAGCAGCTTTATTCATAATTACTAAAACTTGGAGCAACCAAGGTGTCCTTTACAGGTGAATGAGTAGGTAACTATGGTACATACCATTGATAGGATATTGTCAAGTGCTAAAAAGAAATAAGCAATCAAGTCATAAAAAGACGTGGAGGAAATTTCAATGCATTACTAAGTAAAAGAAGCCAATCTGAAAATGCTTCATGGTGTATGATTCCAATTATATGACACATTAGAAAAGGCAAAAAGTATAGCAACAGTGAAAAAATCACTTGCTGCCAGAGGTTAGAGGGGGGAAGGAATAAAAAGGCAGGCATAGAGGATTTTTTAGGACAGTGAATCTACTCTGTTTGTTGCTACAATAATAAATATAGGTCATTATAAATTTGTCCAAACACTTAGAATGTATAACATCAAGTCTGAACCCTACAGTAAACTATGGACTCTGAGTGACATATACCACTAGTAGGGAATGTTGGTAATAGAGGGAGCTACGCATGTGAACCTGAAACTGCTCTAAAAAGCAGTCTGTTAACAACAAACAAAATCAAAGGCCAAATCTTTGCCCTCGTAAAGCTGTCAGGAGCTTAGCTGGGCTAGGAGAGAAAGAAGTCACAGTAGTGTTTTAAAGAAATAAAGCCAAAAATCCAAGTTAATTCTTCAATCATTTACTGTGAGGGTCCAAGCAGGAGTCTAAAACTGAAGAAGTGCAGATGCCCTCTTCTTACATTACTGCATGAGTGGCATACCAGTGAGGAGGAGGTGGATCAGTGCACACGTGACAGTCTTCAGCGGTTTTATGAACTCGGGTGGAGGTGTGGAGGTGGGAAGGGTTAGAAGTGGAAAAATACTGGCTACTGAGTCAGAGTGGGGAAAAGGGACTTCGAGGTTTTTCTGTCTTTCACCTCTCCTTCATAAGGTGCCAGTAGAGGCACCTGAAGAAGATTGCTGCCCGAGAGACCACAGATAAAGAGACCGAGGAATGAAGAAGATCCCTGGGCTTGGAGTGTAAATGTGAGAAATAGCGTGATTGGCCCCAGTCTGGACTGCACCTCCCTTCTGAGACTGTGATGCCCTGGCTGTGAACTGAGTCTGGTGTGGGGAAGGCAGCTTTCTCCTGGAGGTCCACCAGGTGAAGCCTTTGTAATCACCTATGGTCAGGCCTGAAAATCTCACACAGGTTTTTGACCAGGGGCTAGAAAACTCACTAACATTCTAAACCCACAATTTTCAACTCATATGCCATGGCAGGCACACTGGTGTGCCACAACTTTTAAAACATGCAATGAATACCTGACTATTTAGTCAGGGATACTGACCTCTTTTCCCTCAGATTGTCAAATACAAAAATGACAACAGCCAACATAACAATAGCTATCCAGTGTCAATAAATCAAAATTATACCTACTTTTTTATGAGATCACAAAAAATATAATGTATTTTTTGGTGTGTTGCAGAATTTTAGTAATTAGTTTATGTGTGCCAGGATATAAAAAGAGGTTGAAAATCACTGTTCTAGACAATAAATAGGATAAACACATAAAATATATGCTATATTAGATAGTGGTGGATACAAACTAACTACATAACTAAACAAAGTATGAGGCACTTAGGAGATAAATGACAGTTTGAGGGTGGGCATGTAATAGGAATTTTAGACAAAGGAAGGCAAAGAAGGCCTCACTGAAAAGGTGGCATTTGGTAAAAGACTAGGAATTGAGCCTTGCAGATATCCCGGAGAAGAGCAGATCGTGCAGAGGGAATAGGATTACAAATTACCTGAAGCAGCAGCCTACGTGTTGGGGGAGGCCCATTTCCCTGATTGGAGTGAGCAAAGGGAAAGGAACAGGGCATGGGGTCATGGGATGGAGAGCTTATGAGGGTCCCCATCCTGAGGGTCTTGTAGCCTCTGTTAGAAAGTGAGCTTTTTCTTCGAGTAAGATAAGAAGTCATGGGGATTTTCAACATGATTTAACCCTAGCTACCCTCTTGAAAACAGATTTAGGAGAAGAGAATAGATGTTAAAAGCAGAAGCAGGGGGACATGTTAGGAGGCTACTAGAATTATGTAGGAAACAGATGGTGTTGGGTTGGACCAGGGTGGTGGGACTGGAAGTATAGAGAAATGGTTGGATTTATTTTATTCTAAACACACATTTTCCCTTTATATTTTAACATATCTGAAATCAGAAATGCATCTTATATTGGGATATCATCTTAGGATTGCTAGCAGCTGGTGGCAGTCATGATGTAGACGTTTAGTTAGCTAGAAACCTTCCATGGTACCACGTGGGAATTGCCAGCATTAATCCATAGATACAGATACGCTGTGACCAATTCTTATTTTAGGTAATTATATTTTAAAGTTTTATATCTTTACTCAGAAACACATCATAAATGTGGCTTCTTCCCTTAATAATACCTTATATGTGGCTCTCATTGTTTTGTACCTCCTTTTGTACCTTCCTTGAGATTTCTCCAGGTTTCTAGTCCCTTGCCTGCAATAAGCAGGCTGGTGCCCAAATTATATTCTGGAAAATCAAAGTTGACCACATTGCTGGTGTGTATGTCTCTGATACTGTATGGTGGCTACAGAATCCATTCTAAACTCTTCAGCTTCGTCTAAGACCCCCACAATCTGCCTCTCACCTATTTCTCCAGCCTTATTTCCTACCACTTCCTAACTTGTTCTTCCTACTTAAGTTACACTGAACTCTCAGTTTCCTGTGTGGTCAGGACCTTGTTCCAGTTTTATACTTTTGCATCCTTTTCCTCTGCCTTTCTCCCAAATGCTGCTCAGATATCATGTCCTTCACGTAACTTTTTTGACTCTCCAAGCAGACCTAAACATTTGTCTTCTCACAAACCATGCTGCATCGACATGCTGATCATCTGTTTGTCCTTCTGTCTCCTTCAGGAGGCTGTGAGTTAGGAGCCTCATTCATATTTGCCACACAAAGTCTCTGAATATAGTAATATATTTATCACCGAATAGGTATGCAATATTTATGAGTCTGTTTTTTTATACAGAATTTGATAAACCACAGTTTTCCTTTTGCAAAATGTAGATAATAATAGATCCTACCTCATAAAGGTGTTTTAGGAGTTTTGAGGATTATGTAAGGTAATGCATATACTAGGTACAGAGAACAATATTTGGTACATAAGTGCTCAATAAATGTTTGCTCTTTTAAAAGTTTGCATTACATTTTGAACATACTACTCTGAACACTTTTTTAACTATCATAATATATTTAAAACTCCATCTTAAAACTGTAACATCTGTTTTTAAGCCTTAGAATAGGATCTGTCATACCACAGAAACCTCTGGTGTGTTCAACAAAAAAGAAAATAAGCAGTGAAAAGAGGTGGTAACCCCATTTTATTTCTCTCTTGATGACAAAGTGCTGGTATCTATGATTATTTGAAGATTCTAAATTTAGAGCACTGATAACCCAAAAGCTCTTCTCAGATTTCATTTTTTCTAATAGCTTCTGAAAAAACACTCCCAGGAGTATCAACTCTGTGTATCAATTTAGGTAGTTTATACAATTTACAGTAGTGTATTTCATTTTATTACATTGACTTTATCTCACAAGTCTATTTATGTCCAGTCTGCTGTGGTCATGACAAATGTATCACCCAATTACTTAGTCTCTGTAATATGCAAATAAGACATAATGCATTGGTTAAGTCACTAAAACAGACATAATTAGTCTTCAAGTCTGACTAAGATGTGTGATTCTGAACAATACTTTAATGGGTACTTCCTTCCATGACTTTAGGAATTTTCTTGATTGCTAAAATGATGCTGATAAATTTTGAATCAAGCTTATTAAGTTCCTCTAAGGTTTTTAAACAAAATTCTTCAATAAATTCATCTTGATTGTGCACTATTTTTTTTTGATACTTATAATGACTCCCCCTTGTTCTTTTTCTTATTTGGAATATTGAGAAACTTTAGAATTAATTGGGTGAGAGTCTACACATGCATAATTTTCAAATTATCATGATCAGCATGTAAAGTGTACTTAGAGAATATGTCTCTAACCTCTCTCCTTCTTACTGATGACCTTGACTCATGCTTCATGAGAAATAGAAGCAAACAGGTATTCTTTCACCTTCCTCCCACTGTATTTTTGCAGCCTCTCGAATCAGGACCTTGCTTTGCAATCTGCTAGTATAGGAGAAATTGTCCCTGCTCCTAACTTGGTCAGCCCTTCACTTGCACTCTGGATCTCATCCTCTTTCACCTTCTCAAAGACTTCAATTCTATAAATAGACACTTCCTTTCTGCATTATTGATTTCCCTTTCTTTATCTAGGGGATTGTTTCCATTAGCCAACAAACCGGCTCTTGACCTTCCATTTCTGTCCAGCTACTGCCCCATCTCCTGCTCCCTCACAGCAGAACTTCTCAGATGAATGGCTTTCCCCACCACATCACCTATTTTATTTCCTCAATTCATTTCAATTACACCTCTGTCCTCACCACTATATCTGAAACTTCTTCTAAAAGACTCAACAATGACCTCCACATCACTAATTGCAATGGTCACTCATTGCCTTCATCTTAGTCAACATCTCAGTGTCATTTTCCCCAAGTGATCACTCTACTTGAAACTCTGTCCTTTTTTTCCCTTGATAACTTACTCCCCTATTTTCTTCTTATATCACTGCCCATTCACTATAGGCTGGTAACTTTCACATGCACATATCCAGATCTATCCTCCCTGAAGATCCAAATTTGTGTATCTAAATACAATTCTGGCCTATTTGGATGTCTAATGAGCATCATAGACATAACTTTTTATTGTGATCACCTTTCCATATAAATAAATAAATATACATTTAGAATCTTTTGGCTGTTCACTCTGCCCAATACTCTCTTCTCTCATCTTTTCCCTTTATTTCCTTCCTCTTCTCCTAAACTGACCTCCAGTAGATTAGGCCCCTTGGTGATTCCATAGCACCCAGTAGTTATCCTTGTAGTAATTAGCACACTTATAGTCAATTAGTCAAATGTATGATTATCTGTTTAATGTTAATCTTTCCCCTTTAGTTTCTAAGATCACTGAGGCCAGATCACTGATGTTCAGTATATCCTCAGGGCTCAACAAGTATCTCACATATATTAGGAGCATGATAAGTTTATTTCTTTTCTATCTTTTTATATTGAGACTGTTTGCTAGTTTTCACAGTCATATGAAATTCTACCACGAACACTTACATAGCTACATCTTTGGCATGTTTTTAATCATGTACTTAGATAAATTTCTGGAAATAGAATCACTGATTTTATTGCAAGATGCACATTATCAAGGCTTTTGTTACAGTGTGGTAGTCTGCAGAATAGCCACCATTATCTTATTTCCTCCCTGTACAAGCAAGTCTCTCATCCATCTAAAGGTGAGGTCTCCTTCCCTTATCCTTGAAGGACTTGCTTTGACCTTTAGAATATGGTGAAAGTAAGATTGTCAGATAGAATACAGAATACCCAGTAAACTTAAAATGTCAAATAAAAAGAAAAAATGAACATACTTATACTGAACAATTATTTGTTATTTATCTGGCATTCAAATTTAACTGGGCATCCTGTATTTTTATTTGCTAAATCTGCCATGATGGCATTATACCAGTTCCAGGTCTAGCCTATAAGAGAACTGGCAGTTTCTACTTTGACCCTCTGGAAGCCACCTACTATGCTATGAGGAATTTTGGACTAGATCCCTGAGTGAAGAGAGGTCACTTAGAGAAGCCCAGGAGGATGAAAGGTCCAGTTGGATGATATCCGATTTTGGATGTTCAATACTGGCTGGGCTTCCAGTCCTGGGAATAGAAGAGCTGACAACAGCTATCCAGGTAGCTTTCAGAATTGCCATAGACCTGTTTTCCTTGTCATTAAATGGGGCTGTCGTTGTGGCCTTCTTGTCCCTTTCTCATAATTGTGTGCCTGGTAGGGGTGGAAGAGTTGAGGGAAGTTGGCATGTGGACATGATGCAGATCATGCACATTGAACTTTGAGACTGATGCTTTCATGGATGAGGCTTTGAGATATCTTGGTAAATGGTGAGGGTATTTTTTTTTTTGTATGTGGGAAGAATATAAATAATTTGTGGTCACAAGGAAGAATATGGTGGATTAAATATGGCCACAAATGCTATGCCATTCCTCTAATGAAGAGGTAAAGTCTGTTTCCCCTCCCACAGGACTCTAGCTGGCCTTGCGACTTGCTTGGATAAACAGCATGTGGTGGATGTGAAGCTGTGTGACTTTCAGGAGATAGTGTTCTCAAAAGTCCGCACTTTGAAAAAATATTTAAAAGCCCTGATTCATAGAATTTTCCAATTTCTATGGTGTAGATACTTCAACCATAGCTGATTTTAAGCTACTGATGTTACATCACTGATCACAGACTTGGGAAGAGATATATGTAATTGGTCCTTATTAGCCTTTATAAATGGGCCCCTCATACCATAGCTTCTAGATCTAGTCTTTGAGAGGTCTGTCAGTTTCCATTTTTGCTTGCTTGGAATCCAGCTGACACAAAGGAAACCTTGGACCCTGTGTCCCTGGCTCAGCTCCCTAGTGAGTGCAGCTGCAGGAGTGGTGCCACCCAACCAGTTACACAGATCATAAGACCACCTGGCCAACTCACAGAAACGTGAGGGGTAAAAATGCATGGTTGTGGATTTTGGCCATGACATTTCGGAATGGTTTATTCGTCAACAATAGGTAGCACACTTATATTGCCAAGTTGTCATAAAAAAAGGTTGTTTCAAGTTTTATTCCCATCAGCAATGTGTGAGAGTGTCTTGCTCTTTCCACATTAGCCCACAGTATGCATTATCATCCCCAGAATGATAAGTTTTTAAAAAGTATACTGTAGTTTAATTTATATTCCTTGAAAATGAGTTTAAACATTTTTTCCTCTTTATTGACCATAGATTGGCTATGACCTCTTCCCATTTTTGTATCAATTTATGAGCTTTTTTAAAAAAATGATTTTTAGAGATAAAGAGGCAAAGAAAAAGAGAGAGAGAGAGAGAGAGAGAGAGAAAGAGAGATTCTAGTATATGCTCTGACTGGAGATCAAACCTGCAATATTGGCAAATCCAGATGATGCTCCAACCAACTAAACAACCTGGACAGGACCTATTAAAGCTTTTTATATTTTAATATAGTAACATGGAATGGGGAATATTTTACAATATATGTGACTACATCGTTTGCTTATATGTTTTTTGCAGAAAAAGTTTAAACTACTTGTACAAAAAATGGTGTCTGACTAGGCTATTTTCTGAGTGTTTCTTATAGCATGATCATATCCAGTTTTGACTTGTTTGTTTTCAGTATTCCTTAAGTTATTCTTTTTTTAAAATTTTAATTGTTGTTCAAGTACACTTTTCTGTCTTTTACTCCCAGCCCAGCCCACCCCCCGCAAGTCCTCCCCACCCCCCTCCCATTTCCATCCCCCCAGCCTTAAGTTATTCTAATATTTTCCCTGGATTTTCTTACTAGTAATTTTTTTCCAAATACGATCTTCAGCTTAAACCCAGTGCAAAATACACTCGCTCCAATCCCCCTCACCATTTCAATTTGAACAACGTTGGCTTAGGCCACTACAGCAGGTTAATTCTTTTGCATTTTTGTGTTTGAAGTCTTTGGATAAACAGTGCAGTTTTATTTCATACCAATTTAAATTTTTCAAATTTGAGGCAGCATGATTTAAAAATGTTATTAGTTTATACAAATTTTAAATAATGTGAATCCTTCCAAAACTAAAAATAAATTGAATTGGATTCTGGAACCAAAAAAGAAGCATTAATGGAAACACTAGTGAAATTTGAATAAAGTCTTGAGTTCAGTTAATAGTACCCATGTTCATTTCTTAGTATTGGAAAATGTACCATTCTAATATTAGATGTTAACAATAGGGGAAACTGGGTGAGGGGTACATGAAAACTCTCTGTATTACCTTTGTAAAACTTAGAAAATTTCCAAATAAAGCTTATTTATTTCCAAATAAAGCTTATTTTTAAAAAAATTAAAATTTTTTTCCTCTCTCAAATGCTCTATAATGTTTTGAGCTTATGTATTCTGAGAATGCTATTTCATTTACATTATATTGATTTCTAGAGAAATAATCTGTCTAGAATTACAAAAGCTTTGAATCAAGTGAGGGTTTTAGGATCTTATCCATGAATACATTTCATTGCCATGTAAGTTCCATATTTACATCCCATTTAAAAACCTGACATAGGAAAAACTTAAGATTTAAACCTAACTCAAAAGCTAAAAGAAATACCTACTCCTAACAACAACCAACAACAAAACAAAACTAAAACTGTCTCTCTTCCAGTTTCTTACATTGTCATTCTGGCAGTAAAACCTTGTCACTTCGTGGGATCTCTGAACGATATATGATTAAAGGCCTGGCTTTAAGTGTGAAATCGGAACAAGTTCTTTAGGTAGTGCTTGGTCTAACTCCATGAGGCAGAAATGCAAGCACATGAATCCAAGTTTTGCAGGCACAATCATAAGTTTTTATTAGAAATTTAGCTTTTGCCCATGCAATTGGTAGAACCTGCCACCCAATCCCTCCTTTCATGTTCTCTTCCATCACAAGTGTCTTTGGAATTAGGGGTTTTAGTTTTGTCATCATTTCACATTTCTCTGTAAGTTTCTCTGCAGATTAAATTAATAATTCTATAGGCTTCACAGTTATAAAAGAAATTCCAATAATTTAAATTTTAGATGTCTTGGGATTTACAGTTTCTAGTATTTTTCTTCCTATGTAGAGTAGACAGAGATGGCAAAAGTAAGTGCAGTATACCATTGTGACATTCCTTTGTATTAATAAAGCTATTGTAATAATAATAATCTTCATGCCTTTCTCCATATGAACATTTACAAACCTACTTTTGCCTATCCCCTTTTTCAAAGGGGATTTTATTTTATTTTTAGACAGAGGAGAAAGGGAGGGAGAGTAATGCCTATGTGCAAGTGAAGCAGCTATTGGCTGCCTCTCCCATGACCCCAGTAGGGAACCAGCCCACGACTCAGGCATGTGCCCTGACTGGGAATCACAGGCATCAAACTGGGGACCTTTCATTTTGCAGGACACTGCCCATCCAACTGAGCACATCAGCCAGGGCTTTCCTATCCCTTTTGAAATCCTATGATACACTCCTCTGTGTCTCATCTTTTATAATAGCTTCTCTGATATTGAATGACCTTTGGATAAACAGTGCAGTTATATTTTATACTAATTTGAATTAGCAAATTTCAAAGAGTGAGCAATGAAAAATATTATTAAAGTCTCAGTTTATGTACATACACTGAAACATTGTGAGTTCCCCACACTAAAAATTGTTTACTGTATACTAACGAGTAAGTTTGATATAAGGAATGCATTACAATGGGCTAGGTTTATGTTCACTGAGACTGTTATTTCTTGCATTACAATTTTTCTTAAGGGGAAAATCTGTCTGGATGTATTACACATGTTTTGAATTATGTGAAGGTTTCAGGAGCTATTCCCTAGCATGGCTCTCCAGTGGCTTGGATGATCCAACACCTCTACTCTGTTTTATTATGTTGCTGATGTAATTGCTAATGATTAAAGTGATTGATTACTTAATCCCGTACCAAGTACTATGCAGAGTACCTGTGTACTCAACAATGTATATTACTTCATTATCTATGAGGCAGATATTATTTTAATCATTTCCATTTCGTAAATCAAAAATGTCATACTTGATAAATTTAAGTAACTCATGTCCGAGGAAATATTTTTGGATTTAGAGCTGGAATAAAGATTTGTTTCTCTCTAGTTCCAAGATTTCTGCTAATCAATTCAGCACAAAATATTTACCACACTTCCTCATTATTTTAGCACTGTTGAAGGATAGGTATATCTTTGCTTTTGTGTCATGGTCTTCCAATTTTAAGTTTTGATCTGCTTCTTGGTTCCTAGGTTACTCATCTGCCTTTTAGGAAGGCAGTCCCACTCCACTGAGGTGGTGATGGGACAGAGTAAACTACTTTTCCTCTGGAATTTTTCAAAAGTGAAGAAGCTGGTTAAACTTTTTTATTTGTTTCCTTGTTTTTCCTTGTTTCTTTTAATGTTTGAACTCTTCCACATGAATTGAAATTGCTTGTCTTTTTCTAAAAGGCACTACTTACCACTTCTTTAAACTACAGTGTCTCTAACCATGATTTTCCCTCTTTCTGCAAGTGGTTGATATTATTGATTGTAAAATTAAAACAAGTAGCTTTTTCATCTGCAAAAATTTTTCTTTAGGATTTTTTTTAAGGTAAATCTACTCATCTTGAAGAGAGGCAATTTGGCTCCAATTTATCTGAGGCATTTCATAACCTACTATGTGATTTCCTTACCTAAATCTTTCAATTAAAGGAGGCATACTGGCCCTAGGGCAGGGAAGGAACTAATTCTTTTCAGTGTTTTCCAGCCTTTGCCTATGCTTAAACACCTAGAAGGGAGGAAAATTAGTTGAGCTGGAATTGGGACTTTTATACTCCAGTTATATATTTTCTATTCAGAAAGGTGTAACCATTTACATAAATTCCTATTAACCAAAGAACTGAATTCTAGCTCCATTACTATAATATCTTTGCAGAACCTTCATTATTAATTCACTTTCTGTCATTCAGTTAAAAGTGAGCTCCTCTGGCTGGTGTGGCTCAGTGGATTGAGCACCAGTCTGTCGCTGGTTCAATTCCCAGTCAGGGCATATGCCTGGGTTGCAAGCCAGGTCACCAAATTAGGGTATGTGAGTGGCAACCACACGTTGCTGTATCTCTCTCTCTCTCCCCCCCTTCCTTCCCCCCTCTCTAAAAATAAATAAATAAAATCTTTTTTTAAAAAAAGTGAGCTTCATGAAGGCAGGGACTTTGTCATAGAAGAGTGCCTAACACATAGAAGAAATTAAGTGTATTTTCAATGAATGGCTACGATTCAATAACAGATCTCCTTAAAATACTTTCAGATGAACTTAAGGAAAGAGGTAGAGAGTAACAATGTAGAAGCAGCGCTGACAGAGGACTCTAGGTTCTACTTTAGGCTTTGCTTTCAACTGGTGAATTGTGTAACTTTGGACAAGTCCCTAAACCATTTAAGTCTTTTCCATTCTAATTAAAGCTTTGGATAGTGACTTATGTTTTGCTTTACTTCCTGAAAATTCTGACTAAAAGTTCTTACAGATTTAGATGATGAAATACTGAGATATGATACACTTAAACAGTCTAAATCTGATGCCATAGATTACACATTAGCATATTTCTTAACTAGAATATTAAAGCTTGTGGCTTATACTGTAGACTTAGTAACTATTGCATTTTATGTTGTACCAAAAGTTACTTATTAAATAGATTTTAATATCTTTAAAAAATAATTTTCCTAAGGCCTTCTGTACTTATGTTTCTACCTAGGTATTTACTTGAGGAGGGTCCAACCCATGGCCCATGGTCCCCATGCAGCCTAGAATGGCTATGAGTGCAGCCCAACATAAAATCATGAATTTATGTAAAACTTTTTTTTTGCTCATCGGTTTTCATCATTGTTTGTGTAATTAATGTGTGGCCCAAGACAACTCTTCTTCTTCCAATGTGGCCCAGAGACACCAAAAGGTTGGACACCCAAGCATGATTTCACATTGTTACTTCACTAATTTGAAAGCTGCTCATCAGGTAATTCGTTGTTATTAGAGAGACTTCAATAGATTCACCCTACAAATCCAAGAAGCCAGGTCTGTGATTCTGGATGCCTATCTGGAATTGAATTATACTTGTTAAGCAGCCAGAGGACAGACAATGTCCCTATTAGGAGTCAGCATTTTCTAATCTTTCTGATCACTTGAAAATGCCAGAAGCAAAAGGCCAGTCGAATCCTGCTGTTAGAGAGGCTCAAAGCGTTTAACCTCTCTGAATTTAGGGTACGAGCCAACTGGGACTACCCAGCTACCTTTGCCCAACAAATGTATTCTTAAGAAAGGTAAATACCTAAAGGCAACTACAGTTGAGCCATCTGGTATTTTTCTATGTATTTCATTTTTTTGAAAGTACTGGTTATGTTCCACTAAGTTTTTATCATGACCTTCTAGATTAAAAACAAACAAACACACTACTCTACATGCTTTCAGGAGACTCAAAGAAAAATTATGGCCTTTGATGAACAGAGAAGCATACATTTCACTAAATAATCAACAGAAAGGCAAACGTAATAAATAATGAATATCCTGGGCACTGGGAGCACCAGATACCCACACATGAAAGAATAATTTTTGTTGGCAGGTTTTTTTGATTACCAGCCCAACCTCTGTATTTGTAATTGCTGTGTTTTCAATTTCTATTTCTTTATAAATTAGTTTCAATATCGGTGTCTTTTTAGGAATTTAATCATTTTATGTAGGTTTTATATTTTACTGGTATACAACTGTTCACAGTACTTTGTTTATTTCAATGTTAGTTGTAATGTCCTCTTTTTTTCTGTATTTGGTAAAATTTTAATCTTATTTTTTTCTTCTTATGTCTAGCTAAAGGTTTGTCCCTTTTCTTGACTTTTTCAAATAACCAATGTTTCAGTTTGTTGATTTTCTCCATTGTTTTTCTATTCTATTTCATTTTTTTCTCCCTTGATCTTTATTACTGCTTAACTTGTGTATACTTTGGTTTTAGTTTGATTACCATGGCTCTCTATCTCCTACTTCCAGCTTCTTAAGGTAGAATGATAGGATTTTGAGATCTTTTTTCTTTTTTAATGTAAACACTTATAATTATTAATTTCCCACGGAGCATTGCTTTTGCTATATCCCATACATTTTGGTGTATTGTTTTTTCATTGCTATTCATGTCAACATATCTTCCAAAATTTCTTGTGAGTTGACTCACTGGTAATTTGAGTGTGTTTTTAAATATTCATCTATTTGTGAATTTTCTAAATTTTCTTGTATTATTGACTTTTAATTTTATCCATGCTATTAAAGAATATACTTTGTGTATTTTTCAATCCTTTTAAATTGGTGGAGACTTATTTGATGGTCTATAATATGACTTATCTTGAAGAATGTTCCTTGTGCACTTAAGAAGAATATGTGCTGCTGTTGTTGTGTGCAGTGTTCTATAGATGTCTGTTAGGCTAGCTGCTTTACAGTGTTTCTCAAGTCTTCTATCTCTTATTAAGCTTCTGTCTCATTGTTTTATCCTTTATGGATATTAGGGTATTGAAGTCTCCAATTATTATTTTTACACTGTCTATTTGTTCTTTCAATTTTGTCCCTTTTGTATCATATATGATGGGTCAGTGTTTCTAGATGCCTATATGGTCATAGTTGTTATATCTTCTTGATTGACATTTTTATCACTATAAAATGTCCTTATTTATCTCTATCACAAGGTTTGTCTTAAAATCTATCTTGTGTGCTTGTAAGGAGGAAAGAGTTTTCAGAAATCAAGATGCCATCATTTTTATTAATGTCATGTCACCTTACATTGTTTCTTTATTATTTGTATAATATATGCTGAGAATTTCTTTAGTTTTTATCATAGTACTAAATTTTTTTTTAATGCTACTAGGTTGTAACTTGGAAACATATTTTAAATTTTTATGGAAATATTTTTCAGAAACATTTTTTCTAAATAGATTTTCTGCAGAGAAAAATGAAGTAAATGTTTAAGCTTCTAATGTTTGATATTATTAACTCATACTTATATGTTAATATAACTTGGACACCTTATTTAAAATTACAACTCTCTTCTAAAATCCTGTCTTTCCTGCTTTATACCTTTCCATACCACATATCACCATTTGACTACATATTTTACTTATTAATTGTCTTTCTTCCCCCACTCCATCTAAGCATAATAAAATTAAAGATTCTCATCTATTTTGGTTTACTTTCCATTGCTTTAGTTTCAGGAACTAGAACTTTAACTGGTTCATAACAGGCACTCACTCAATGAAAAGATGAGATTATAATATCCTTATTTGGGCCACATGCTAAAGACCTTTATAGGTCAAGTGCAGACTATCCCTTAGACTCACAAACATTCAATGAAGACTTGTCTGCTAGGTTTTGATACACAAAAATGCATTTCCTAACCTCCACATGGTAAATGGAATTGTAAAAAGATATCACTAAGGCTGTAATACAGGTGTTTACAGAAGCAGAAGCAAATGGAGGAAATGCAAAGAAAGAAGGAAGAGTAGATAGTGTCTGAGAACTTAGTAGAGAAAAAAAATAAAATTTCCTAAGTTTGAGCTGGGGTGTAGGGCAAAGAGAGCAAAAAACCTAAAAGGACAAGCATTTGTATTAAGGATATTGCAATTTCTTTCAAGTTGTTGGGAAGGTGACTGTAAGGAATGACATTTTAGGGTAAAAAAGGCCAAAGGTTTAATTAAGTTCTTTGCCTGCCATTTTAGAGAATTTGTCCTCTATATAAAGGACCAAAGGCATCCATTATTCTTGAAGGGGTGATGTTTGTATTCATCTATGAGATGGTCAGTTAAATGTGGCCAGAAGAAAAGACAGCAGAGAGGTTCAGGAAAAACAAAACCAAACTAACAACAACATAAAAAAAACATACCCTAAGTTTATCATATTCACAAGTCCTAAAGACAGTAAGCACAGCATGTCCTATAGGACCATATGGAAAAGCCACCAGGTGGTCAGAAAGCAGAAGACAGGAACAAGGGGAAGGCTTAGGGCATGACCTATATTAGGGCTTTAAAGGGAAAGGGAAGTCGAGGCAGGGTAGATAGTTTAGGACTGGCTAATCTAAAAAATTTTGGTATGGTCTAAGCTGTAAGAGTAATCTCCAATTATCTAGCACCTGGCCCTGGGGTGATTAAGGAGAGGAATATTGCCTCCTGGGGTACACAGGCCTGATAGAGGAGACATGGCTCTGGATTGGTTAGTTTGTATATCAGAGACATGGTCCTAGCAGAGCACTTTGCTGTTGCTAAGAGTAGGCTTGCCCAAGAAAGGGAAGTCTCTCCCCAGTCAGAAAAGATTTTTTGCACTGTCAGAACAATCTTGAGTATCTGTACCATTTAGTGTTCATTCAAAATGTGTTCAGATCTTTAAAAAAGGTAGGTTACTAAGTAGATGTAGGTACCACCTGCATATAGCATTACAGTCATCGTGACTATTCTCATGAACATCCCTGACATCAGGACCTATTGCTCAGATTACTGTCCCAAACACAACATTTTATGGTCTCAGAGACTGTTCTTGAGCCATACTGCTATTCTTTCTGATATTACCACAGTACTGTCAGCATTGTTCTTTCTATACTTTACTGCTTTGTTCAAATCCCATGAAAAAGAAAAAAAAAAACACTGGCTTTAGTTATACACTCATTAGCAATAAAAATAATAAAATAGCAGCTAACATTATCAAGTGTTTGCCACATGAAAACTTCCTTATATACCTTATCTCATGTAGTCCTCACAACTCATGAGATAGGTGCTATTTTAATTTTTGCATATTAGAAAACTGAAATACTGATCACACACCCTTTGGTAAAAATTTTACCTCTCATTTTGATTCTGTAAAATGATGATTAAAAGAAGAGAAAAAGTAAGAAAAAAATCTCTAGGCACAAATATGCTCTCTCTTGAGTCCTTGTCTTGCACCTGTTATTTTTTAGCTCAGACAATAGAGGCTCAGGAAGTGGGACCTTGAATGAATTTCAAGATCAGCCTCGAACTTCCAGTCAAGATAGTAGCATAGGCAGACATGGCTCATCTCTTCACACAACCACATTAAAATGGCAACTAAAATATACAACAACCATCACTTAAAACCATCAGAAATCAAATTTAATGGAAGTGTGACAACTACAGAATTAAAGAAACCACATCCATCCAGACTGGTAGGAGAGGCACAATTGCAGAAGAGGCTGGCCCCTGAACCACGTGTGGTAGATAAAAATTCAAAGGGATATCTTGAGAACGAGGAGTCCCAGCTCCACACCAGGCCCCCCAGCCCAGGGTTCCAGTGCCAGGAAGAAGAGTACCCACAACTACAGGCAGCAGGGATTGAGTCAGTAGAAGAAACTTCTGGAGACCCAAGCTTTCCTCTTAAAGAACCCACACACGGACTTACCTACTCAGACTAACTTCCCTTGAGCTCCAACACTAAGGTAGCAGTTTGAAAGGTGCCAGTCATATACAGGGAGAACTGAAGTGTCTGGCATCAAGACAAGCAGAGGTCACTGTCCCTTTTCTAAACCCTCCCCCCAAAGAGCTGGCAAGCTGGGACTCCATCAAGCTGGCTAACAATAGCTGACTAACAATTGATCTGCCTTGGAGATCCCCAGATACTCTGCCCCACCCAAATTATGGGCCCACCCAAGCTGCTTTTTCATATGAAGGGCTGGTTTTGGCTATTCACAACTTCCTAAATCCTATCAAATAAGGAAGAGCTGGCCTCAGTGAGTCTAGGTCTAGTGCTAGCAGCAGCCAGCATAGATTCACAGCTTGGATTCATGGGGGAATCTCCAAGCCCAGCACAAGTAGCAGCTATCTCAAGTGGCTTTATAGCTTAGGCAAAATGGCCTGCCAAAACACAAGTGGGGCTGATCTTGGCCTGCACCACTTGAGAATGCCAGGGTCAGAACACCCAGTGGACAGCTACAGACCATGCTGGAGCACCATAACCCTGCCCCTGCACAATTGATCCTCCACATAGGGCCGAGGTTGGTGGTCAGTGGTCACAGCCAGTCCTTGTAGCTGACTGGCCTATGTTAATCCCTCCCATTGTTCTCCCAACACCAACCAAGGCTCAATTACAAGAGAAGGGTGTACTCAAACCACACAAAGGGCACACCTTGAGTACCCAGCTTGGGTGATAAGGGAGGCTGTGCCCTGGACCCTACAGGGCACCTACTACATTAGGCCACACTACCAAGACATGGAGTCAAAGCAGCTCTACTTAATATATAGGAACAAACACATGGAGGATGCCAAAATGAGGAGACAAAGAAACATGGCCCAAATGAAAGAACACATCAAACTCCAGAAAAAGAGCTAAACAACATGGAGACAAGCAATATATAAAATGCAGAGTTCAAAATACTGGTTATAAGGATGCTCAAGGCATATAGTGAGGACCTCAACAGCATAAAAAAAGATCCAGATAGGGATGTCAGAAGAAGAGAAAATGCAAGAAATTGGAAATCTATTTGAAAAAATAATGAAAGAAAATGTCTCTATTTTGGTGAAGGAAATAGACATGCAAGTCCAGGAAGCAAAAAGAGTCCCAAACAAGTTGGATGCAAAGAATCCCACTCCGAGACACATCATAATTAAAATGCCAAAGGTTAAATATAAAGGAAGAATCTTAAAAGCAGCAAGAGGAAAACAGTCAGTTACCTACTGGGAGTTCTCATAAGACTGTCATCTGATTTCTCAAAAATAACTTTGCAGGCTAGAAGGGATTGGCAAGAAATATTCAAAGTCATGAAAAGCAGGGACCTACAGCCAAGATTGCTCTACCCAGAAAAGCTATCATTTAGAATGGAAGGGCACATAAAGAGCTGCCCAGACAAGAAAAAAACTACAGGAGTTCATCATCACCAAACCATTATTATACGAAATGTTAAAGGGACTTACTTAAGAAAATAAAGATCAAAACTATGAACAATAAAATGGCAAAAAATACAAATCTACCAACAACTGAATCTAAAAAACAAACTAAGCAAACAAGAACAGAGAGTATCATGGATACAGCAAGTGTTTTGATGGTTGCCAGATGGGAAGGACATGTTGGGGAATGGGTGAAGAGGTGAGGGAGTGAAGAAGCACAAGTAGGTAGCTACAGAATAGTCATGGGGATATAAAGTATAGTATAGCAAATGGAGTAGCCAAAAAGCTTATGCTCAAGACTCATGAACATGAACAATGATGGGGAGATTGCCTGAGGGAGTGGGATTGCTGGGTGAAAGGGGGCAAAGGGTCAAAAGTCAGGATAACTGTAACCATATAATCAATACAATATAATTTAAAAAATACCACAGAAGGTACAAATGTTTAATTAGAAGAGAACCTTGGTCCAATTCTCTCACTAAATAAGGGAAACAAAGTCTCAAGAGGTACAGAGACTTTTTCAAGTCTACATGTCCACTTTGAAAGGAGGTAGGGTTAGTAGAATTTAAATCTTAAAAGAGTCAGGAGAACTTTGGATTTTTGATGGTTAATGATATTATAAATTAAGAGAAACCAGGATTAAAGGGCAAAGAAACAGGAAACAGCAGACATTAGAAACAAAATATGTATTTGCTATGGTCTATTGGACCCAGACATAGGTTTTGCAGTGTTGCTAAATAGGAGTTATAATGGTAATAACATGTGGATATTAGGCTAGAATTACTGCATTAGTACCATGCAGATAGGTTAATTTTAAAAAACTGTAATGCAAAATACTCAGCATTCATTTAGTGCCCTCTGCAGTTCTCTTCAGAATCAACTCACTGTGGAGTGGTTTCTATTTGGTGTGCCCTCCCATTTCATTTCCCAATAATCTACTTGCTTATGTTTCTTTAGCATAACCAGAGACCTGGTATCCTCTTTTTACACTCTGGGAGAAAGCCTATTCTGCAAGAGGATTAATGCCCCCCTTTGTTCATATATATAATATACACACACATGTGTATATTCATTGATGAAAATTTAGAAAATATAGAAATTAAAGCAAAACTTAAAATCACCTTTAGTTCCACTATCTAGATATAAAAACTGGTAGTAATTTACTGTATTTCCATTCAGTTTTTTGGGAATTTTGTTTAATAGTAAATACATATACACACAGATACACAATTTAAAAATATTATAGGGACCAAACTACATGTTATATTATTACTTGTTTTTACTTAACAATGTATCACTATTACCTTCCTATGTCATAAAATAATCTTCTTAAATATTGTTTTAAATATTCAAATGTTCAAATATTGTCTAAAGTACCAAATTTTATTTAAATCATTCACTAGTATTGGATATTCACTAGTATTGTGTTGCTTACAATTTTGCTCTAACATTAAAAAATGACACACTGAATGTCATCAGAACCAATCTTTGCATACATCAGTGTTGATTGTTTACTCAGGATAAATTCCTAGAAATAAATCAAAGGTAAGTATATAATTAAGCACAAATACATAAGAATATAGTTAAGCATTTTCATATATACTGTGCAATTGTACTCCAGAAAGATTGTGCAATTTTACAGTCCCGTTAGCATTATAAAAAAGCAAAAGCAAAATGTGTATGTGTATTTGTGTTTGTTTGTGTTTGTGTGTCTATAATGTGTGTGTTTCTTCTAGTAGGGTAAAATACTATTTAGCTTAGGTAATTATGTTGGAGAAACTGTAGCTGCTATAATAAGTAAAACATAAAACTGTAATGGCTTAACATAACAGAAATTTATTTTTTGCTCAATGAGACGTTCCTAGTTGAGGATGTCTTTCCTCAATGGAGGGATTTAGGAATTCAGATCTTTTCATCTTATTGCTAGGACTTTTATTTTCTCTCTCTCTTTTCTTTTTCTTAAGATTTTATTGATTTATTTTTAGAGAGAGGGTAACAAAGGGAGAAAGAAGGTGAGAAACATTGATGTGATAGAGAAACATTGATTGGCTGCCCACTGCAATGCAGTGCCCTGACCAGGAATTGAACCAGTTAACTTTTGCTTTGCAGGACGATGTCCAACTAACTGAGCCACACTGGTAAGGGTGTGGCTAGGAATTTTCTAGTCCCTCAACAATATTGTATCCACATGGTGGTTATACAAAGAGAAAGCATGGTGGAGGCACAATTGTACATTCCATTGCTGGCACTCAGTCCATTGGTCAACCTAACTGCAAGGGAATCTGGGAAATGTAGTCAGGAAGAACTGTCACAGTGGCCTAAAAATGATAACTCTAAGTAGAACAATACATCAGGTTCATAGAATAAAATAACCCAATGCTGCCTATATTGACAGAAGAGGCCGACTGCTGTCATTAGCAATTTCCACCCAGAAATTGAAGTTGACCTGTTTAATTTTAATTAGGGCAATTAAAATTCTCTAAAAACTTTCCACCTGCATATATGCAAATATATAATAGTATTTTTATATTAATGTTATACATAAGAAGCCCTTTCCATTCAATATCATTCTGTCAGTTTTTCAATATAGTACATTTACATATTAATGAAAAGATGTTACATGCCTAGTTAAAATAATCATGCACAGAGCATAATTTTTCATCTGACAATATTTAATTTATTTATCTGATATAGTGTTTAGAATAACACCCAGGTAAATCTGCAGGTTTGCAGAGTGATGATGAAGGCTGTCCTTTGATTTCATAGATGTGTTTCCTTTGTCTTCTTTTGGAAGACAACCCATTGCTTCACAAAGATGCATTTAAAGTCAATTTGTAGAAGTATGAATGGCTGTATACTTTTTCTCCTTTCCTATTAAGTTGAGCAGTTTGTCAAGATGATTATTAAATAATCTCAGAATGTTATTTTAGGAGATTCAGTGATATTTTAACAGAACTTACAAAACCATACTTTCTCTCAATAAGCATTAGCTTCAGTATATTCTGGTTACATAAAAAGATTTATAAAGAATGGAGTACAATTTCAAGAGATGAAACATTGATCTTTTCACGTCTCTCTTCCTTAGCTGATTATGTTATTTTGTATCCCCAGTGGAACTGTGACAGAGAAAAAGTGGATTAGCCCTCCTTCAAAACTTTAAGTATGTCAAAGAGAAAGAGCTACATAAATTCAAGATATAATTTTGAGTTATTTTGAGCCAAGTAGAATTTATATGCATTAAAGCCCATGCTGTTCATGGAATGCTTTGTTAGAACTTACCATTTTTTAAAAAATAACAACAGTGTTTTACAGAAAGTAAAAATGTGAAATAAACAATGAAATAAGCATTAATATTTGCTTCATTGAAAGCAAAAGAGTCACCAGGATACAAAATTAATATGCAGAAATCAGCTGTATTTTTGTATGCCAATAATGAACTAACAGAAAAGGAAATAAAGAGAATAATCTCATTCACAATTGCTTCAAAAAGAATAAAATACAGGCCCTGGTTGGTGTGGCTCACTGGACTGATCACTGACCTGCAAACCCAAAAGAATAAATTACATAGGAATAAATCTAACGAAGGATGTAAAAGACCTGTAGTCATAAAATTGCAAGACACTGAAGACAGAAATTGAGGAAGATACAAATAAGTGGAAGCACATACCATGTTAGTCAATAGAAAGAATTAACATCATTAGTGTCCATGCCACCCAAAGCAATCTATAGATTCAATGCAATTCCTATAAATATTCCAGTGATATATCTCACAGAACTAGAACAAATATTTCAAAAATGGAACCACAAAAAGCCCCACATAGCAACAGCAATCCTGAGAAAGAAGGACAAAGTTGGAGGAATCATGCTATGTAATATCGAACTGTACTACATGGCCATAGTAATCAAAATAGCATGGTATTGACATAAAAACAGTCCTGGCTGGTGTAGCTCAGTAGATTAAGTGCAGGCTGAGAACCAAAAGGTCACTGGTTCCAGTCAGGGCACATGCCTGGGTTGCAGGCCAGGTCACCAGTGCAGGCCACGCAAGAGGTAACCACACACTGATGTTTCTCTCCCTCTCTCTCTCTCTCCACCTCTCTCTAAAAATAAAATTAAAAAAAAGAAAAGTAAAAAAAGCAGACACATACATAGATCAATGGAATAGAATAAATAGTCCAGAAATAAACCCACACCTTTATAGTCAATTAATATTTGACAGAGGAATCAAGCACATACAATGGACTCAAAATAGCTTATTTGATAAATGGTGGGAAAATTGGAGAGATATGTGCAGAAAAATGAAACTAGACCACCTTCTTATACCACTCACAAGAATAAATTCAAAATAGATTAAAGACTTAAATATTAGACATGAAACCATAAAAATCATAGAAGAAAACATAGGCAGTGAAATCTCTGTCATTGCTCATAGCATTATTTTATCATATATATTTCCCCAGGCAAGGGAAGCAAAAGAAAAAAAATAAGCAAATGGGACTCATCAAACTAAGAAGTTTTTGCATGGCAAAATAAACCATTAATAAAATAAATAGATAACCCATGGAACGGGAGAACATTTTTACCGCTACATCTGATAAAGGGTTAATATCCAAAATTTATAAAGAACCTACAAAACTCAACACCAACAAAACAAATAATCCAATTAAAAATAGGCAGAGGGCCTGAATAGATACTGCTCCAAAGTGGACATATAGATAAACAATATACATAGGAAAAGATGCTCAAAGTGACCAATCATCAGAGAAATGCAAATTAAAAGCACAATCAGATGTCATCTCACACCCATCAGAACGGCATCATCAATAAATCAACAAACAACAAGTGCTGGTGAGGATGTGAAGAAAGGGGAACCCTTGTACACTGTTGGTAGGAATGCAGGTTTGTGCAGCCACTGTGGAAAACAGTATGTAAAGACCTCAAAAAAAAAAAAAAATTAAAAGTGGATCTGCCTTTTGACTCAGTGATCCCACTTCTGGGAATATACCCAAAGAAACCCAAAACATAAATTCCAAAGAACATAAGGACACCTATGTTCATTGCAGCATTATTTATAACTCCAAGATATGGAAGCATCCCAAGTGTCCATCAGTAGATGAGTGGATAAAAGAACTATGGGACACTTACACAATGGAATAGAACTTGACTGTAAAAAAAAAAAAAAAAATACCGTATGCCACAGCATGGATGAAATTGGAGAACATTATGCTAAGTGAAATAAGCCAGAGAAAGACAAATACCATATGATTTCAGTCATATGTGGAACCTAATGAACAAACATGGAAAATAGAGACAGGCTCATAGATAGAGAGCAGGCTGACAGCTATGGTGGGAAAGATTAGGGGGTGGAAGGATCAAGCAAAAAGTAAAAGGGATTCATGGACATGGACAACAGTGTGGTGATTACTGGGAGAAGAAAGCAAAAGAGACTCTGATAAGAAAATATTCAATAGGGTTATTGCCCAAATGTTAAACTAGAGATAAAAAAAAAAAAAGGAATTAAGCCCTATCAAAATACAGAGCTGATAGTGTAAAATGGAAACGAGTCAAATCATTGCTTTCAGATATTCAACATGTATGCCAAACAGACATAGACCTACAAGCTTAGTAAACATAGTGGTCAGAATAAGGAAAACAAAAAAAAGATAAATGAAAATAGGTGAGAAAGAGTGTCCTAAAATATTTTTAATGTATTTAAGGGATAAATAAGTTGTTGTTTTTTTAAATTTTATTTTAATCATTGTTCAAGTGCAGTTTTCTCCCCTTTACTCTCAATCCAGCCCACCCACTTTTTTTCAAAAAATAAGTTGTTTTTTTTAAGCCCCACAAAAAATTATGTGCCAAAAAAATTATATGCCAAGATATTAAAAAAAATTCTTTTAATCTTCTTGCCCTGGTTGCCAGCCTTTGATTCTTTCCCTTAAAAATTTTTTTATTTCTGACACTTTAAACAAAAGAGGCTCTTATATACATAAGTGCCCCCCACCACGTAGTCTAGAAAATACCTACCTCTACTCATATCCTTGTTTATTGCTTCTATTATTAATTCAGTGTTACTTTCTGATAGGCATCAGACTGAATTCTTTTATAATTGTTGCATCTTAGCTGAATAGTGGACTTCCTGAAAGTACAAACTTCTACCTGGACTTGTATTGAGTGTTACATGGGATAGAATAAACATATATTTTAAGACTTTCAATGATTACTAATATGTAGTTATACACCATATGGAGATTATTATATGTAGATACACTTTGCCTGCTCATACAACCAAAAGAAGGATAACATCAAATTTAAAAATAAAAAGAACCAGAACAGCCAAAAAATTGAACTGTATGGAAATCCAACAATCAAGGAGTTAAGAAAGAAATATTCATCCAGACTGGTAGGAGGGGAAGTAGACACAAGCCAAGGTAGCGGCTGGCAGACCGAGAGGTCCCACATTCATGTGCAGATAAGCCAGGAAGAATAACTGGAGAGCAAGACAGACCGGGCAACACAGGGTTACAGCATGGGAAAGCAGACTCAAAACTTCTAGTGGTAAAAATATGTGGGGGTTTCAGCAGCAGGGGAAACTCCCAGCCTTACAAAAGAGTTTGTTGGAGAGACCCACAGGGTCCTAAAATGTACACAGGCCCACCCACCTGAAAATCAGCACGAGAAGGGCCTAATTTGCTTGCGGGTAGTGGGGGAAGTGACTGAAAGTAGAGCAAGAGCCGAGCAAGCACCATTGTGCCCTCCTGGACACCTCTCCTACATAGAGCACCACAACACAGTGAAATGGGTTGCCCCGCCCTGGAGAACACCTAAGGTTCCCCGCCCACTGCTTACAACACCCTCAACAGGTATGCTGAGACAAAGAAATATGGCCCAAATGAAAGAACAGATCGAGGCTCCAGAAAAAGAACGAAGTGATGAGGAGATAGCCAACCTATCAGATGCAGAGTTCCAAACACTGGTAATCAGGATGCTCACAGAAATGGTTGAGTTCAGTCACAAAATAAAGGAAGAAGTGAAGTCTATACAAAGTGAAATAAAGAGAAATATACAGGGAACCAACAGTGAAGGGAAGGAAACTGGTTCTCAAATCAATGATTTGGATCAGAAGGAAGAAATAAATATTCAGTCATAACAAAATTAAGAAATAAGAATTCAAAAAAATGAGGAGAGGCTGAGGAACATCTGAGACAACTTTAAAGGTTCCATCATCTGAACCATAGGGGTGCCAGAAAGATGCCAGAAGAAGTGCCAGAAGAGGAAGAGTAAGGTTTTGAAAACTTATTTGAACAAATGAAGGAAAACTTCCCTAATCTGGCAAAAGAAATAGGCTTCCAGGAAGTCCAGGAAGCTCAAAGAGTCCCAAAGAAGTTGAACCCAAGGAGGAACACACCAAGACACATCATAGTTAAATTTCCCAAGATTAAAGACAAGGAGAGAATCTTAAAAGCAGCAAGATAAATGCAGAGAGTTACCTACAAAGGAGGTCCCAGAAGATTATCAGCTGATTACTCAAAAGAAACCTTACAGGTAAGAAAGGGCTGGAAAGTCATATTCAAAGTCATGAAAGGCAAGAACCTACATCCAAGATAACTCTATGTAGCAAAGCTATCATTTAGAATGGAAGGGCAGATAAAGTGCTTCCCCAGGTAAGGTCAAGTTAAAGGAGTTCATCATCACCAAGCATGTATTATATGAAATGTGAAAGGGACTTATCTAAGAAAAAGAAGATCAAAACTATGAACAGTAAAATGACAACAAATTCACAACTATTGACAACTGAACCTAAAACATCGAAAAAAACCCAAACAAACATACTAAGCCAACAACTGGAATAGAAACAGAATCACAGAAATGGAGATCACATGGAGTGTTATTAGTGGGGAGGCAGAGTGGGGAGAATGGGAAAAGATGCAGGGATAAGAAGCATAACTGTTCGGCAAGAAATAGACAGGAGGAGGGTAAGAAGAGTATAGGAAGTAGAGAAGCCAAAGAACTTACACGCACACCCATGGACGTGAGCTAAGGGTGGGGTGGTGGAAGGGGGGCTCAGTGGAGGCGGGTAAAGGGGAGAAAAATGGGACAACTGTAATAGCATAATGAATAAAATATACTAAAAAATAATTCCTGAGATTAGTTTTATGATTTGTGTAGAATATTTCATGCCTTGTGACAAATACTCTGCAGCAGCTTGGCTTGGCATTCATGGCTTGCCCTTATAAATTCAACCTTCATTATTGGTTCAGTCTCTCCTTGTTTTCTTATAAGCTATAATTCTGAATCCCTGTCTTTGCTTTAATTGCCTAGACCACCCCCAAACTATCTGATAATATCTGATACTATCTTAAAGATGCAAGTTGAGTTTCATATCCTCAGCCTGGCCCCATGATTCCATGATCATCTTTCACCAACTTTTAATTTCATTTCTTCTTTTATTGAACAAGTATTTGGTGAATGCCTGCTGTGGGACAGACACTATTCTTGGTCTTAGACATATAGCTGAGAACAAAACAAATTCCTGTTCTCAAGGAGTCTATATTTGAGCATGGTGATGCAGGTAGTAAACAAATACTATATATAATGTCAGGTGGTTATATATGTCAATGAAGAAATATAAAGCAGGGAAAGGGGGACCAAAAACGACATCATCATGGGTAGAGAGTGCTTACATAGACGATCAGAGGAGGCCACATTACAAGGGGACATTAGAGCAGTGTTCAAAGGAGTGTAGGTGATGTAGGAAATTTGAGATGAAGTATTCTGGTGGAAGGCTTGTCAAGACTTGTATTAGGTATCTATTGCTGCAAAAACAAGTTATCCAAAAACTAAATGGCTTAAAATTACAATAAATATTTATTATCTCATAGTTTTTATGGGCCAAGAATTTGAAAGTGACTTAACTGGGTGGTTTTTGCTTAAAGTTTCTTAAGAGATTGCAGTTAAGATGTCAGTTAAGATGCCAGATAGGGTTCTGAAGGCTTGGCATGGGATGGAGGATCCAATTCTAAAAAGGTTCACTAATATGATGCTGGTTGTTGGCATGAGGCCTCAGTAGCTCTCCACATGGGTCTCACCAAGGGCTGCCTGAGTGTCCTCATGACACAGTGGCTGGCTGGCTTCTCCCAGAGCAAATTGTCTAAGATGGGGCAAGGTAGAAGCCACATGTCTTATGTGTCTTAGCTTAGAAGTCACACACCATTATCTCTGCAAAATCCAATTGTTTCACTTGTGGAAAGAGAAAAAAAAAAGGTTCTATATAAAGTAACCTCACAGGGTGATCTGATCCTAAATTCTAAACTTGGTAGATCATGATGGGTAATCAGTCACACCCCAGGCATATAACTTTTTAGTGAAAGATTTATCTTAGTCTTAAGCAAGCCCTTTCTATTGTTTCTGTGCATATAAGTTAACATACCTTTGAAATAAGCACCCTCAAGAGAGCATACAATCATCACTATCTTGTAATCCAACCCTTGCCTTGCTTTCTCCCACCTCCCACTTCCTTAAATTCCCTCCTTAATTTCAATGCATAGAAGATACAATACTGTTATTCTCTGGAGTATTTGAGATCATGTTTCCCAGTATACCTTCAGTTTGGCTCTAATAAACTCATAAAAAATCTGTTCAGATTTGGATATTTCTTAAGTCAACACAAAGATCAACCCTATTCAGTGTAGGAGCAGACTATATAAGGACATAAATACCATGAGTTGGGCTCATTAAGGATCCTCCTGGAGGCTAGCCACCACAAGGCTCTGAGAAGGAGAAAGCTTGGAAAGGTCAAGGAACATGAAGAAGCAGAGTGGAATTACAGTAGAATAATGAAGAGGAGCATAGGAAGAGACAAGGTCTGACAGGGAACAGGAAGTCAAGTCATGTTGGACTTGCCAGGCCAAAGTAGGGACTTCTAATTGTCACTGAGTGAGAGGAAGAGTTATGAGAAGGTGGCAGGGTAATTTATTGAATCACTAAATTTTGTTCATTTTCCCTTCCAACATTTTCCCTTACACCCTTATCCATTCTCTGCCTCTGGGCATAGGTTGGGCAGAAAGCATAAACAGCCTAAGGTTAAGGAATCCTGCTGGGTTGGTAGAATCCTAATCTCTAGGGCTGAAGAACTTTCAAGGGATTTCTACCAGGTTTCCTTGAGGAGAAGAGGAGGAAATACTGCTTTAAGAAGCCCCAGGCTGGAAGAAAATGTTCTCAGAGGGACTGAAAGCCATTTACAATCTTGGGCCCTGGCTTTGCTCTCTTGTGAACTGGGATAGGATGGGAATGGCTTTATAGGCACCTGGGAGGGGAGAATTGAAGCAGACATGAGTACAGTTTGTGAGGTGAATGAATCAACAATAACTAGTGTGGTACTATGTCAGCCCCAGGACATTTTCACATGTCTTTTTAGGAACTAGATCCCCAAAGTCATTGAAGTAGAATTTCTCACCTGAATTTGTCAGTCTGGTAGAGGATAGGCTCAGTCTGTGCCCACTTTGGCAGCACATATACTCAAAAAAAAAAAAAAATGGGAGCAGAGATTAGAATGCCCCCTGAGCAAGGATGATATGCAAATTCGTAAGGCATCCCATCAAAAAAAGGATAAATATACAATACTATATTGTATTTTTAGTTACCCCCTTTTGTGTGTCAATATTAATTCATAACAATAGCTAATGTGTTGTAACTAATTTCATCACTGTTAATGTTTGCTGATTGGGGCTGAGATAAAGTTCTTGGCTTACAGATCACATTGGCACAGACATTTTAAATCCAAATAGATTCCCACAGAGTAGTTCACCTCTTTGTCTGCATTGTCATAATGAGATGTGATAATGGCTTTGTCTGCCATTTTTTTTTGTAGCAGCTGAGTCTCTTTAATTTGGGCTTCCAGTTGCAATTACTGCAGATGTTACTAGACTGAAGGGGTCCATTTGCCTGTGTGCATCAAAGCTTTATATGACACAAAGAGGAGTTTGGGCCAAGAAAGTAAGGATTTATTAAGGAGATGGCACCATGCCTGGAGTCACAAGTGGCTCATGCTCAAAGACCTGGCTTCCTGATGGCTTCCAAGGGAGGGGTTATATAGGGAAAAAATAATTAATTAAAGTGGAACCGCCTTTTGACGCAGCAGTTCCACTGCTGAGATTATACCCTAAGAACACTGAAACACCAACTCAAAAGAACCTATGCACCCCAATGTTCATACCAGTACAATTTATAATAGCCAAATGCTGGAAACAACCTAAGTACCCATCAGTAAATGAATGGATCAAAAAGCTATGGTACATTTACATGATGGAATACTACACAACAGAGGGAAAGAGGGAGCTCCTACTCTTTGACAACATGAATGGAACTGGAGATCATTATGCTAAGTGAAATAAGCCAGGCAGTGAAAGACAAATACCATATGGTCTTGCCTATAAGTAGAACCTATTCAACAAAACAAATAAGCAAGCAAAATGTAACCAGAGATGGTAAAATTAAGAAAAAACTGACAGTAACCAGAAGGGAGGTGGGCAGGGATAATAAGGGGATAAGGGGGAAGGTTTTCAGCAACATGTATAAAGGCCACATGGACAAAACCAAAGGGGGTAGGATCAAGGGTGGGGAGTGGGAATGGCTGGGGTGGGGGCAGTGGAGGGGGGAAATGGAGACAACTGTACTTGAAGAGCAATAAAAAAATCATTAATCATGGTGACTAAGGAGTTACAGTCCTGGACTCTACTGATTGGTTGGTGCTATGCTAGAGGATAATTGATCATCACATCTGATCAGCCATAGAGTTGTTCTGTCCAACTTCATCAGGATTTGTTTTGTGGGATTATTTAGCTTTCCTGGGTCTTGAACTAAAACACAACTGAGGCCAAAATACTGTCTTTTGTTTTATTGAAAATTCTTTTTCTATAGTCAGTAGACCCAGGACCTTGTTCCTAAGACTACTGGATGCTGACCAGAACTCATTGTCCTGAGGGCTTAATGATTAAGCAAGGATGAGGCACGTGGGTGAGTCAGGGTGCTGAATGAAGCCTGTTTGAGTCAAAGGAAAAAAGTCAAAGAAAGAGCAAGTTAAAGAAGTAAGGTTTCTGTGCTGTTACATAGACATCTACCTAAATAATGGCAACTTAAAACAAAATGAACTCTGGCTTACAGAAAGCCATGTTTGCCAAGATGTCTTGTCTGATGGCCAGACCCACTCCAGAGGAGCATTCTTGGGTCCAGAGACGGAACAGTGGTTGCTGTACTCTGCTGCAGTTATGTCATCATTGACTCTGGCTGGTCAGTGATAGCAGAGGCTCAGAGCACACTGGTGAAGACAGCTGAGAAGGTGGTGGTTGCTTTTATGGGTCATTGCACATTCTAGGAAATATTTTCCATGTTTGTACTGGTGAAAGTTATTGAAGTCAAGCTGCCTGGATTTACTAGTGTTGATGACTGACTTACTGTTGGGAGGAGGAGCTTGATGGCTGTTAAGTCTGGCAAGACCTATCAGAAATGTTGATGGAAGGGTGACAGAAATAGGTGGCTGTATTTTCCTACATGACATAAGAACCTGTGTGTTCTTTGTTGCAGATTGTTCCCAGAGAAAACAGTGGGAAACTGAGATTTCCATGTAGGAAGTTTATGGTGGGAGGGGCTTCTCTTAGTATAACATCAATGGGTGAGTGAGGGAAACAGGGATAAGCAGAGGGAAAGAATAAATTATCATCTAGTCACAACAAAGACCTCAACTGTTCACTTAAGGAGCACTGGACCTATAGATTATCCTGACTGAGACAAGGGCATCTTCATTCCCATCATCCTCCCACTCCATTTTCAGTTGAGAGCTGCCTTCAGGACTGTGACCTTAGATAAAGCAGCTCTCTGCTGATTCAACTAAGAGCCATCACTACTGCCAGTGGCTAGAGAAACAAGGGTTGTGTCCTTGAGAATATAGTGTGGGGCAGGGAGAGATGGATCTTGCAGCACACGACCACATCCACCACAGTCTTTTTCATGTTGGAAAAAACAAACAGGAGATGTTTATTATTATAAGTTTACAAAATTAGGCAACCAGAAGACAAAGGAGACTTCTAGGCAGTTGATGTACGACCACATGTAAAACCTAGTATCATTCATGATTCAACAATAATTGTGTTGCCTAGTAAGCATGCGGCCACCTCAGAAACAGACATATTGCTCCTACTCTTGTGACTCCAACATAATTGCAATTTAGGTTTCCTCTCTGTGTGTGTCTCACTCTACTAGGCCTCCCTTTCAACTGTTTACTCTTTTCACTTGTTCTAACTGCTCTTCTTTCTGTACTCACATATTCCAGAGAGAGAATCTGTTTGGGTCTATGAGTTGCACTACAAAATAGACTGTCACAGTTGGATTGATTTAGGGGCACAGCTGCCTCATCCTGTAAACTGGTTGCCTTTGGTTGATGATACAATGTTTAGTAGCAGTAAAAATACACCAAATACATAGTACCAGAGAAGTTTCTGTTGGTCTTTTTTTATGGGGGGAAGGGCTAAACCTTTATTTTTTTATATTTCTTGTTTTGGACAATTTCAAACACCTGTGAAAATAGAATAATACAATGAACTTCCAGGTACCTATTATCTAGATCCAGCAATGATAAATTTATGGCTTACCTTGTTTCATCTGTATCATTAGCTCTTCCTCACCCCAATTATTATGAATACCAGACCATTCATCTATAAATAATTCTGTACATACCTCTAAAATAGAAGGCATATCCTTTCAAAAACATAACCACTGTGGTAGTTGATATATAATCAACCCCACATTTTTACCATGCCTTCCATTGAGAGCTAGAGCCTAATTCCCTTCACTTTGAATCTCAGCCAATAGAATGTGGCAGAAGTATCATTCTGCCATTTTCAAAGTTAGGTCTTAAGAGGCCTTGAAGCTTCCATCTGTATCTCTTGAGACACACACATTCTCTGGGAGCCCTGAGCTTCCGTGTAAAGTCTGACAACCTTAAAACAGCCACACTGAAGAGGCCATACGTAAATGCTTTCCTCAAAAGTCTCAACCGAGCTCAGGCTTTCATTCTTCTCTCCAAAGCATGAGACATGTGAATAAAATCATCTTGGACCCTCTAGATCTTCCCATCTGCCAGCTGAATACCACTATGTGATTTTAGATGGTGCCACGTGGAGCAGAAGAATCACACAATTGAGCCTTGCTCAAATTCTTGACCTGCAAGGTTTTGAGTTTGCTGTTTTGAGCCATTAACTCTGGGGTTATTCATGATGCTGAAATATAAAAAAGTGAAACAATAAAAAAACCATTATCACTCCTAAAATAATTGTAATAATTCCCTACAACTAGCCAACTAATATCAAATAGCCAGTGTTCAAAGCACAAATAACCTTTATTGTCTCATAATTTTTTTTAACATTTTGCTTCAACCTGGATCTAAGTAAGGTCTATACAGGGCAATTGATTTTTATGTCTCTAAAAATCTTTCAATCTATAGGTTTCCTCCTATATTCCCCCTCCAAATTATATGTTTAGAAACCTAGATTATTCCTCAGAATTTTCTACAACCTGGATTTTAGTATTATTTAATATGTTCTTGTGTTACCTGTGCTTTCTGCCATCTGTGTTTTAGAGGCTTGATCAGTTTCAGGTTTGAATTGTTGCAAAGCTGTTTCGTAGGTGGTGCTGTGTACTTCTCTCAGGAGTAGCAGGTTTTCCTTTGTTTTGTGAGGTGAGCAGCGATTGACAATCATTGCCCAGATCCATTTGTTAATTTGGAGTTAACTATTACTATATAGGAAAGAATCAAATAATCTCAGCAGTATATAATAAGTATTTATTTAGCTTATTTACCATCACTTGCACCTCATCTTGTAGGCTTAAGCTAGTCATTTGGCCAAATCCAAAGTCAAGAGGTGGCAAAGTAGTTCTGCCTTCAGTGGCAAGTGAAGAGTGAGGCTCCAGGCCAAAACACTCTATGCGACCTTTCAGGACTAATATAGGCAATTACAAGACTTTGCCTGGCAGGCCTCTTGAGGAGCAGTTGTCATTCCCATGCCAGGCTCAGCAGCAGGTGCATTATAGTCTGTGGAGGTGCAGTTAAGGACTCATGCCCGGACCAGCCATGCTCTTATACATGTCCGCATTCCTAGCCTAGGCGTCTCTATGAGTTATCTTTATTGGGGACCTCAGCTGAGGCACTTCTCAGGCACATCCTCTAAGTTTTCTTTACTGGGGCCTCGGCTGAGGCATTTTTCTCCAATGTAACTCAGTACTTTTGTACTCTGAGCATTTGCCTTCTCACCGTCCTCCCATTTCCTGTGTCCACACTCTACAAATAGGCAGGAGCCTTTTGTTCAGCGCTCATCTGAAGAGAGATGATTATCCCTGTCTGCAATGCATCTACCACACCCTAGTTCAGCGTTGTTCCAGGGGGGAAATGGAACACTGGAGAGCTGATGGCTTTCGCTTTTGCCTTTGCCTGTATTGCTGTAATAAGTGAATAATACTTAATTGTTGCTCAATAGGAGGGCATTGCAACATTACGTTAAAAAGTGTGTGCTGAGGAGGAGGAACATGGCAGCCTTGTAGGAGGAATGATGATCCCCTTCTCCAGTGCTCGGGGGAGAATTTGGCCGATCTGAGGAGAGACAGAGCAGGAGACCACCGATATCGCAACATTTATGAAAACAGGGCATCAGAAGTTGACCAGACATTGAATAAACAGACGGTAGGAGGCCGGCTTCGGGAACAAAAGGGACCTGAGCTAGGAGTGGAGAGCAGGCCGGCGCTCCGGGGTCTGTCTCTGGGCACCCGGGGGAGCGGAGTCGCTGCCCGGTCCCCATCCCCAGACAATGTTTGGGGAGCAGAAGCGCAGGAGTTGTGGGCACCTGTGAACTTTCCGGGAACAGTGAGTACCCAGTCTGCCGGACCAAGGGAGGCCTTGCCGTAAGGGTGGAGGCCTGGCCGTGGGCGCCCGCGCCCCCAACCAGGGGAGTGTGTGGTTTTGGGGAGGATGGAGACCCCACAGCCGGGAACAGGGAAGGGCTTCCGGAGCTGAGGTGATTCGGAGCGGGCGCGCACCCTGCCGGGGCTGCTGACTTTCAAGCCGGGGAACCCAGAAAATACACAGCACTTCGCGGGTTCCCGAGGCCGCGGGGGCAAAGGGAAGTACGTGTCCCCTCCCAAACCCCGGTGGGTCCATCATGAAACTGGATGAGAGACGGTGCTTCCTGAGAACGTAGAGCCCATGGAGATGAAGTGCGGGACTTCTCGCAGTCCCGGTCCTAGCACCGTGAACCCAGAAGAGAGGCGGGGGCTTCGCTGAGCGTAGAGCCTGTGGTGGCGAAGCTGGGGGAGGGGCGCAACCCCTGGCCATCTCCGCAGCTCGCGCCCTGAGCCCAGACGGAGGCAGCACTCGTTTCTGGGAAAAGCTGGTGGCCAGCCCTGAGTCTGACTGAATTCTGTCTTAGAAGGGTGAAATGCATTCTCACTGCCCCTCAGCCTGCTTGTGCTGGCAGGAACAGAAAGGCTGGTCTGGCCAGTCAGAAACCAACAAGAGGTTTTGTGTTTTTTTTTTAATTTGCTTTTGTTGTTGTTGTTTCTTTGTTTACTTTTTCTTTTTCTCTGTGTGAGTGTGTATGTTTTCTTCGTTTTTTCTTTCTTTTTTCTTTTTTTCTCCCCCTTATCCTGCTGTTGTTGTTTGATTGTTTGATTTTATCTTGTTTTTGTTTATTAAGCAACTTTTTTTTTACACTCTTATTATTTTTATATCTCTCAATTCCTTATGATTCTCTTCCATCCATCTTAGTACTATTACTTCTGCTCCAAATCCATCTCTCCTACAATACATCTTCTGTTCTTTTTTGTTGTTGTTGTTTGTTTGTTTTTGTTTGTTTCTAGAAAATTATAATTTCTAGAAAATTATAATCTTCCAAAACTCAATGAAAAAGAAGCAGAAAACCTGAACAAACCAATAACAGCAAAAGAAATTGAAGCAGTAATTAAAAAACTCCCAACACACAAAAGCCCTGGACCAGATGGTTTCACAGGAGAATTCTACAAAGCATTTAAGGAAGGGCTAATCCCTATCCTGCACAGACTATTGCAAAAAATTCAAAAAGATGGAAGACTCCCAAACTCTTTTTATGAGGCCAACATCATCCTAATTCCAAAACTAGATAAAGACACAACGAAGAAAGAGAACTTCAGGCCAATATCTCTGATGAACATTGACGCTAAAATCTTCAACAAAATACTGGCAAACCACATCCAACAATACATTAAAAAGATCATCCACCATGACCAAGTGGGTTTCATCCCAGACATGCAAGGATGGTTCAATATTCGCAAATCAGTAAATGTAATACATCATATAAACAAAAGCAAAGACAAAAATCATATGATCATATCAATAGATGTGGAAAAAGCATTTGATAAGGTACAGCACCCACTTATGATTAAAAACACTCAGCAAAGTGGGAATAGAGGGAACATTTCCCAACATAATAAAGGCCATATATGACAGATCTACAGCCAGCATCATACATAATGGGCAAAAACTAAAATCTTTTCCACTAAGAACAGGAACAAGACAAGGCTGTCCACTTTCACCACTTTTATTCAATATAGCATTGGAAGTTTTAGCCACAGCAATCACACAAGAAAAGGAAATAAAAGGCATCCAAATCAGAAAGGAGGAAACGAAACTGTCATTGTTTGCTGATGACATGATAGTGTACATAGAAAATCCTATAGACTCTACCAAAAAACTGCTTGACCTAATAAACGAATTTGGCAAAACAGCGGGATACAAAGTCAATATCCAGAAAGCAAAGGCATTTCTGTACATCACCAATGAAACAGCAGAAGCAGAAATCAAGGAAAAAATTCCATTTGAAATAGCAAAAAGAAAAATAAAATACTTAGGTATAAACCTAACCAAAGAGGTAAAAGACTTGTATTCAGAAAACTATGTACCAATGAGCAAAGAAATCAAGGAAGACACAAACAAATGGAAACATATACCATGCTCATGGATTGTGAGAATTAATATCATTAAAATGTCCATACTACCCAAAGCAATCTACACATTCAACATGATACCTATTAAAATACCAATGGCTTATTTCACAGACATAGAACAAACACTTCAAAAATTTATATGGAACCATAAACAACCCCGAATATCTACTTCAATATTGAAAAAGAAGAGTAAAGTAGGAGGGATCACAATACCAGACACTAAACTATACTACAAGGCCACGGTAATCAAAACAGCCTGGTACTGGCATAAAAACAGGCACATGGACCAATGGAACAGAACAGAGAGCCCAGAAATAAACCCAAGTCTCTATGGTCAATTGATATTTGATAAAGGAGGCAGCGTCATAAAATGGAGTAAAAATAGCCTCTTCAACAAATGGTGCTGGGAGAACTGGACAGCAACATGCAAAAAAAAAATGAAACTACAACACCAACTTACACCTTATACGAAAATAAACTCAAGATGGATAAAAAACTTAAGTATAAATCATGACACCATTAAAGTACTAGAGGAGAACATAGGTAGGAAAATCTCAGATATATCACGCAAAAAGTTTTTTACAGACATGTCCCCTAGAGCAACAGAAATAAAGGAAAGAATAAACAAATGGGACCTCATCAAAATAAAAAGCTTCTGCACAGCTAAAGAAAACAGTATCAAAATAAAAAGAGAATCAACTATATGGGAAAACATATTTGCCAATGATACCTCAGACAAGGGCTTAATCTCCAAAATATATAAAGAACTTACACGATTATACTCTAAGAAGACAAGCAACCCAATTAAAAAATGGGCAAAGGACTTGAACACACACTTCTCCAAGGAGGACATACAGAAGA